>CAIGRF010173789.1:0-18560 GCA_903798235.1 Fraxinus ornus
TCGTAACGAATTACCCCTCAATTACATTTTCACATATTTAATCAAAAACTACTTTGTTTATTTCAAAATTTAAATCTTTTCTATTTTTGAATTTATTGCTTTTCTTAGTTCAACGAACTAAATCCCCTCTCCCCATTTAATCAATTTCGTATATAACTATTAATTTCACTTTCTAGTGTGCAATTGATTAATTTGAACCAATCCTCTACGGGAAATGACCCTTACTTGTCATATTACTATTTAAGACGACACGTTTAAGCTAAGTAAGAAAAATTAATTGGTACGTCATCTGGAACGTATGTGAACATGATAATTGATTATTATATTTTATGTCATTAATGCTCCTCATGATATAATGATGACGCTAATGCATCAATAAGCATACATGAAGTTTCAAGAAAAGTTTCAAATGTTAATGTGTCAATGAATATTTTAAAAGGATATGTATTTCGAATGTTTTTATTAAGAGGTGTATGTTTATGCCATGAAAGACATGAGTGGAAAATGGGGCATGGGGGACTGGCACACCCGACCAATGTTCAATGTTAATGTTAACCGTTTTGGGGTACTACCAGTAGGATTGATCGGGTTCCAAATAATAATTGTCCACTGCATTCTGATTGGCCAGTCAATACACCAAGTGAGCACACAATGTTAATGTTAAAGTTTTAAAGAAATAAATGAAATGGGATACATATTGAGAAGACTTTTTATTTTAAAGTAACTCACGTACATATCATAAGCATACATCACATGCATTATGTTTAGCTCATCCACGTTATCCTTCCCCATTTTTCAGATGATGAAAGCAAGATAATTCGACTCGACAACTTGAGGTGAGACGGACTCAGTACGAATATGATGCAAATGTTAATTACGTTTTGAAATAAAGTTAAGTGTTAATTTGATTATCTTATATTTTATTAAGAACAAGTTATCTCCATAAATGAAGTCGTTAATATTTATCATTTTAAATAGAAAATTCAAATGATAATAATTCCAAATTAGGGTATCTAGATTGGGGGTGTTACAAGTCCCGTCAGAAGGCGAAAGCTATTCTACCAAGTGAGAGTTGGATTGAAATCTACTTCCAGGAAAGTGATGTATACGGGCGTGTCTACGATCTCCCTCAGCAAGAAAGTGTCCTGACAAAAATCAGTGTAGCTACACAAAGAAGATGATTGTCAAAAGGAAAACTCGTAACAGTTGTTTCAATAATACGATTCATTACGTGATACAATATTCTATGACATATGTTTTACGAGTTACTTTATTAAACTGTTTACAAACAAATATGCGAAATATAGATGACAATTAGGATAAACAAATGAACGTACGAAAAAATTCATGAAAAAGGCCAAGAAATAACACGAACTTGTAAAAAACGAATGGAAATGGAAGAAACAATTGAAGCCCCATATTCTAACAGAGAAACTTTAGAAAACTAGGTGTCGCTGATATCACGAATCTCTAAAAAATCTATATTTCATTCAGGATGAAAACTTCTAATAATGTCAGAACTATGTTTCTTCCTACCTATATGAACTCCTCAAAAAGTTTTGCTACATAAGCCTCTCACTCAACGACCACGAACTCTACTGTAAAAAGTCTAGCCTTGCTACTTTCTAGTTCATTACGAAGCATAACCAACTCATCCCGCGCTTCATTACAATCTTTAATTGTAAGGAATGATTGACTTTAGTCATCTAAATTCATTCTTTAGCTTGGCCATTTCGTAATTCATCTTTTAGGAGTAGACTCGACTATCTTCCATGGTCTACATTAAATCTTTCAAGAGCCTACTAATGTCGGATAACAAATCGAGCTCTAATATCATATAGTTTTGTTTAGTAAGAGTGGCAGAAGTCCCTAAAGCTCCAAATGTCTCTACATCATTATGACTAAGATTAGCAAGCCTTTGCAAACAGGGGTGGAGGGAGGGGGGATCCGGACCTCCTCCCCCCGCAATTTTTTGACAAATTTCTTTTTATTTTAAAATTTTATTTTTTGTATTTACCATTTTGTCCTCAAATGAATAAAAAACTTAAACCCTACCAATCCAAATCCAAGCATTTCTGTCCCGGCTCCCGTTTCCTCTTCTCTTCCTGCGGTGCGACGATTCTTCTCTTCCTATTTTTTCCTGCGGGTTGCGACGAATAGGAGCCACCACAACTAACCCATCACTCGTAGGAAACTTTGGCCTCAAGTTCACTGAAAATCCAGTCCAAAATGCAGTAACTACTGGTCTTGGAAGTGATTTTTCTACATTTAATCAGCTTCAAATGTACCTCTCTAAGCGCCACCATATATAGAATCAAGAAAACATTAGAGAGTGAGAGACTAGGGATTTTCTTGGTGTGGGCATACAGTCTATCTGGCAACGATTCTAATCAATAATCACCTCTCCACCTCCACGGCTGCACGGCTTCAAGTGACCAATATTCTTCTATGTTCTCTCTCGTCTTTTAATTTGTGAGTAGTGATTGTTATTGTTTAACCAATTGGTTGTTTGACAAATTGGGTGGTTTATATGTTGATGCGTTATATCCTCATGGAGATCATTCATACTGCAGACAAAGAAAATGGGCCAAAATCCATAAATGATGTAAAGCTTATTAATATGGGAATGATTCTGTAAAATAACAGAACACTTAAGGAATCACGACTGGTAGAGAACTCGAAATGAAGGATTGTAATAAGGCATGGTTTTGCTAAATTAAACATAAGTACTTTCTTTTATACGTTTCTTGGTTTTTTTTTTTTGTTAATAATGTATTAAAAAAAATTCCTCACCCTTTCACCTCTGGGACCCCCCCTAGTCCAACGGGCTGGCTTCGCCCCTGTTTGCAAAGGCTCACATGTCCTACTATGTGCCTCAACACTGGGCCGAATACTATGCGCTTGACCAAAAAAGTGCTGAGTTAACACATACACCCGAATGAATAACTATCCTATAAGGGATCAGATCGATATGCAGCACTTCTACAGAAGAAGAAGAATCTCTAGGAGTATCACTCCTAAGACTGGAAGGTGGAAACCATCGATATTATATCAACAAACCATCCTAACTGTTGAAGATGACTAGATGGTTGGTTGAATCCCGATAGAGATAGGCTAAGTTATGCATAATTATCGCACACGTTA
This sequence comes from Fraxinus ornus, assembly GCA_903798235.1. NCBI lineage: Eukaryota > Viridiplantae > Streptophyta > Magnoliopsida > Lamiales > Oleaceae > Fraxinus > Fraxinus ornus. The sequence continues at coordinate 3,145 of CAIGRF010173789.1, forward strand.
TGGGCCCAAAATATTGAACAATTAAATGTCCTAAATTTAATATAAATAATAAAACCAGAATTCGAGGACAATTTGTTGATCTTCGCAATATGACCGCAAAACTACCCCACTGTGTGCGAAGCATAGAGAGACAAAAGGAAAATGCAAGAATAAGGTTCGTATAAAAGTTGGTGAACCCTAATAAGTGTGTTTTTACACACTTATTGGACACTTAAACTAAGCTTATTATTGATTTCAAGAATTCAAACAAGGGAAGAATTTACATTTTGTGTTGTATTTTACCCATTATTCCTCTAAGAATTTGCAATATATTTCTCTTAACTTTTCTTCCTTTTTATATATAAAACGGGCTATGTTCTTGTGTTGAGATTTGTGATGAACATTTAATCTAGCTTGATTAACTTCAATATTTGTTTTTTAATGTTAAAATACTTATTTCATGTGTATTTATTATTGAATTTCATGCTAGTCATTTATTTGGCCAATGAATTATTTTGTCTAGTGATTTGTACATCATTTGAGAGAAGAATGTACATTTTAGACCGAATAGTAAATGTCCTATATTCTTGTTAGGGATAGAGATATACCCATAACCCTAGATGATCCATTGAACTATTTTCACTAAGATTTAATGAGGTTATTTGATTTTATTCGACAAAGAGATATTGTATGTTAAACCAATCAATTAGGGATAATTTCACTCGAGAGAGGTAATTAGCGAAAATTGGAAAATTGGGTCTTAACATTCTAAATGAATAATTTGTTAATTTACTTATGGAGAAATTAATTAAGAGACGGTTAAGCGAAATCATGAGTCTCAACTACTTTATCCTCCAAAATATCCTCCATTTTTAGGTTTGTTATCTTTGTAAAGTTTCTAGTTTTTTTTTTTTCAAATGTCCGTGTTATTGTTAGAATTAAATTGACTTGAGTCGTGTAATCCAAAGTAAACATTTCTTGATGGATCGACAACTCGAACTCAAAAGTCCACTTTATTACTTGAATGTGATATGTGTACTTGCAGTGGGTAATTCTAGTAAACAAACCCCCTTCCATCCAGGCTATAAATAAAAAAGAAAAAATACACATGCAAATAAAGAAAGTGTGATACTCTTGATAGAATCGATTATAAGCTAGCTAATAAAGAGCTACCATATGTCATTTTCCTAAATGACCAAAATCTATAAACAACCCCTCCTTCAAAGAGAAAACCATGTGATTTAAATATTTCCCTCTCAAATAGTTGTTTTCCTTTTTGCTCCTAGTTTGAGCATCATAACTAGAGAGCTTAGGAAGAGAAAATCATATTTAGGTGGGAGAATTTGTTTATCCGATTTTTACCATCAACAGTTAGTAAATAACTAACAAGTTGACATATATACATGGTTTTTTAGAACATATATGTACGCTTTAATAATTTGATATAGATGATAAAAGGGCCTTAATTGAGCAGGTCAAATTTAAAAATTTATTAGTTTATTAACATGGTTCATTTGCAACCCTATTTTAAGGTAGGGGATGTTGCGATAGGATGACATGGATCGAGTTGAGCTGACTCAACACATATAAACTCGAGCTCCCTAGACTTTAGGGATGAGCGGAGCTCGAGCTCGACTCGTACCCAAATATGATGCTCGTTTAGGTCTTTATGCTCGTGAGCTTATAAGTCGAACCAAACAGGTCCAAGAGTCGCTTATTAATTTTATTTATTTTTTCAAAAAACATTTTAAAACCCAAATTTTTTGAGTTTGGGGCCGACAAGTTCAATATAGACAAAGATAAATTTGTACACAAATAAGTTGTTAAATGTATAATTTTTTCTAGAAATTGAATAACAAAAAGAAAATTAACTTGCACATACTTGCAAATTATGATGAACGTAGTTCATTTAACTCGTGAACTAGTATTTTGTCCAATTATCTTGAATTTGAAAGCCGCGCCTTCCCAATCTTTTAAACACACTAAGCTATCTAGTATTTTTTAAATTCTTGATCTTAGACAAAATCTTGCCACCTATACTAAAGCAGACTTCGATGCTACAGTACTTATTAATGGCGTTAGTAGATCACCTGTAATAAGGGAAAAAATTGGATATTACCTTCGTTCTCCAAAACTTAAGTAGGTCTAAATGTCTTATGTCACGAAAATATTCTCACTTGAAATCACAGCAACTGCACTGTTCATTAACAAGTAAAATAGATTTCAAGTTCAAGTATCGTTCCCACATAGATTGTTTTAGTTCAAGTTCGAATTAACTTAGCCTTAACCCAAACAATAGAAATTTATGATTTTTCTATAACTAGATTGTCCCGTTTAAATTATGTATGAATCCACGATCTAAATTTATTAAAATAAATGTAAGATTATAATTAAATGCAAGTTTTATAAAAAAAATATGACGATGAAAAGCGTGCTGGTATCCTGAATTCCCTTATATCAATCCCCTTTTACCCAAACCTTTTGAATTCGATAACACGATTTAATTATGAAGATAAATATTCCTAATTTGTTTAACAATCTTTCTCGAGTAGAATTAAATATATTCTTACATGTGATCCGACTATATTTCTATGACGGATGCGAATATATAAAAAGGCATAAGATTTTTGCTTACTTAAAGATCACGGAGAGTATAGCGGTATATTTCTATCCATTATCGAATTCTACGACAATTGACAAAATATCAAACTTATTTTCAATCTCTTGAAAGTAAAACAAACTACAAAACTCATACAATTATTACGCATATAATTGTCGATAAAATTAAATATATGTCAAAATATTAGAACCACCACTTTTCCTTGTTGCTAGATTTTAATTTGTTGTTCCAAGAATTTAAAATAAATATTAGTGATAGCATATAACGTTTTAATATTTATAATGAATTCATACCAAGAGGATTCTAATATTCTAACTTTTAGTGAAACTATCTAACAGCAAGTCATCCTTGCAAAAATCCTATAGTTAGGAAAAGATAAGTCTTTCAACTTGGCTTGAATATTGAAATCTAGGTGCAACCTTAAGAATGCATATCACATCAATGTAAGCTCAATATAATATTAAGATGTTAATGATGAGCCTAAGTAAAAATGAACCCAATAACTAAACATGCGTAAGTTACTAATGAAAATCATAAACAACTACTTAAAATGTGCTAAAATTCATTTAAATGCATGAGTTTTTAACTATGGTCCTAAATACTAATGCAATTCCTAAAACTATATATAATGGAATAGTTAATCAAAATAAGTGAAAAGAGATAGAAAAATGGGTTGCCTACCATTAAGCGCTTGACTTATAGTATAGAGCTTGACTTTTGGGAGATTTATTCATGTTGGTTAAAGTCTAAATGTTTCATCCTTGCACTCCTTGCAATTTCAAACCTTGCATCCTTTTTCTGCTCTCCAAACTTTGAATTCTCCATTCTTGACTCTACCAAGAATTCCTCCAGATTTTGGTTTTCTCTTCAACAGTTTTATTGAATGGGTAGTTCATCTTCATCAATGCAATTGCACTTGTCGAGGTCTGATTTAAAAAGTTTTTGTTCCTCATCCACTCTCAAGATTAGCTCACATTTCTCCATATTAATCAAAGTTCGATATGTTGCTAATAATGGTCATCCCAAGCTTATTGGAATATCAATATCTTCTTCCATGTCAAAAACAATGAAGTCTGTTGGAAATATTAATTTATCAGCTTTGATGAGTATATCCTCAACGTTGCCTTTTAGACATTTGATGCTTCTATCAGCTAGCTACAATAACATCATTTTTCCTTTTGTTTCTCCTAATCCTAATTTCCTGTATACAAATAAAAGTATTAAGTTAATACTTGCGCTTGTATCACATAAAGCATTAAAAGAACCAGCTTCTCCAATTGAAATAGGTAAAATGAAACTCCATGGATCCTCAAGTTTGAGAGGCATTTTATTTTATAATCTTTCACTACTCTCCTCTGTTAGCGCTACAGTTTCAAATTTCGGAAGCTTTCTATTCTTTGATATCATATCCTTAAAAAATCTTGCATAGCTTGGAATATGCCTTATCGCGTCTATGAACAGGATATTGATGTGGAGTTTTTTTAGCACATCCAAAAATTTCTCAAACTATTGGTGTAGCTTGTGTTTCTTTAACATTTGTGGGATTGGGATGGGATGTGTATATTCTTCGATAGGAGCAACTGCCTTAGCTTGTGGATTGTCTGAATTATCTTTCAAATTTTTCTCAGTTGATTTTTTAGACTCGTACACTTGTTCCTCATCTGTTGGTGGCACTTTGTTCATGATTGTGACTGGTCTTTTGACTGTTATCTTAGGCAACTGTGCTCGACTTATTGTTGTGGTTGATTTTACAAATGGATCCTCAATTATTTCATTCTCTAAAATACTTATGGCCATTACCTTCTTTTTGGGATTATTCTCAATATTGTTTAACAGGTACCTGGTGCTTTGCTTGATATAGCAAGTACTATATGAGTTTCTAGGTTCTTGATTGCAGTACTCTGATTCTGAAGGGATGGCTCAGTCTTTATCATGAATTGATTGTTTACCTCGATGTAGTTCTTTGTCTTTTCCATAAATTTACCAAACATCTCTTCAAGTCGAAAACTCTTCACAGGCTACTGATACAGATAACTATGCGGTGCAGTGGGGTTTTGATTACTCCATGAAAAATTTGGATGCTTCCTCCAACAAAGGATGTAAGTGTCAGAATATTGGTTATTTTGTTGGAGCCAACCTCCTTGTACATATTCAATTTGCTCTACATCTTGTACAAGAATTGGACAATCTGTAATATGATCTGCCCGGCATTCTTCATAACTTGGTTGTTTGGCTTGTATTGCATTGGTTGACTGTGATATGCTCTCAACCTTATGAAACCAAAGAGTCATTTTTTTGTTGATAATGTTGTATACGTATCCGTCTCATATACTCCAGGCACCTTGTTATGAACAACCCTCCTAGAGGCCCACATGGTTGTGGTAGTAGCCAATATCTCAAATAACTCCAAGGTTTCATCAATTGTCTTTATAGATAAGGAGCCATAGGATGATGAGTCCACCATGCTTTTGTAAGATGGAAGTAGCTTACATAAAAATATTAGACCTAGAGCCCTTTACTGATGTCGTGATGAGGAAACTTTTGAAGCATGTTTTTGAATCTGTTCCAAGCTTCATAAAAGGATTTGGTTTCTCCGTGCCAAAATATAGATATGTCATGCTTCAATTTCTCTATCTTCGCCGGTGGGAAGAATTTGGTGCAAAATGTTTGAGCCAAATTATTCCAAGTAATGATACTAGCAATAGGTTGTGAGTCCAACCATTCAAGGGCTCTACCACGTAAATATGTGGGAATAATCTCAATCTGATAGCATCATATGAAACCTCTTGATATTTTGACACATCTCCAAAAATTGAAAGATGTGTGTGTGGATTTTCATCAATCCTACCATAGAATTGATATATAAATTGGAATAAATGAATGGCATTTGTTTTTAGCTGAAAGTTTGATTGCCCAAAGGGAAGATAAAAGGTGCTAGATTAGCTTTGAAAAATTTGTGGAGTCATGAAGTCCCCGACTAGCATATTTTCTTCATCGACCACTGCCTCTTCACTAGGATAACTGGATTATTCTGTGCATTAGCCATCTCTTGTTGTTGTGCTTCTCTTGCTTTGTTTGCCTTCGGTGAAACATATGTTCGATAGCTAGATCATCTAGTATCAGTTCACCGTCTCTCAAACTTCGTATAAAATGCCTAAAAAAGAGAAAATAGAAGCATTAAAATGAATTGATAAAGAAAAATAAAAACAAAAAGTTCGAATTAGTGCCGAAATAAATGAACTTAAACTCGAATACAATCCTTGGCAACGGTGCTAATAACTTGTCACGAAAATATCACTTCGCTTGAAATCACCGCAAGTACACGGTTCGTTAATAACTAGTAAAATGGATTTTGAGTTCAAGTATCGTTCCCACAGAGATTGTACTAGCCAAGTATCGTTCCCATAGTTCAAGTAAAATGGATTTTGAGTCCAAGTATAGTTCCCAAATTCGAATCAACTTAGCCTTAATCGAAACAATTGAAATTTGTGATTTTTCTTATAAATTAAATAGTCTACTTATGAATGCAAGATTATAATTAAATGCGAGTTTAATAAAATAAGATGATGAAAAGTGTACTAAGTTTATGAATCCCTTCATATCAATCTCCTTTAACCCCGAAACTTATAAATTTGACAACACGATTCAATTATGAAGACCAATATTTCTAACTAGTTTAAAAATCTCTCTCGAGTAGAATTAAACATATTCTTACATGTGACTCGACTATATTTCTTTGACAAATGTGAATATATAAAAATGTATTAATGATTTATGAATAATTAAAGATTACGGTATATTTTTTCCCTATCAGACTCTACAACAATTAACACTATGTCTAACTTATTTTCAATCTTTCGAAGGTAAAATAAAATGCGAACTCATACAACCATTGCACATATAATTGTAGAGAAAATTAAATCTATGTCAATCATTCAAAAATTGAAAACGTGCTTTGAATGTCAAAAATAAATAAGATTCAAAAATCAAAGGTTCATGATACAAAGTTCATCGTAATCTTGGCACTAAAATAATTTTGGCCTAGCATAATGTCCGATGTAAACAAATAAAAGTGGAACGACATCACCCAGAAATTTACGGAACGTGATTAATTTTCCAAATTCTTTGTACAATTATTGATGATTAATTGCACACACAAAAAAAATCTAGAATGATTCACAATTACTACTGCCATTTTTTTCCTTCTTCTGCATATGTCCGTCTTCCAATTTTCCGCCATTTTTTGCCTTGTGTTTTCTCTATTTATCTTCCAAAATCTGTCACCAATAGTGTATCCTTATAGGAATCTAATTAATTTTCCTAATTCATCCAGCTTTTCAGATGAAATCAAAGGGGGTACTTTTAGTAATGGCTTGGTCAAACAACCACTTTTCCACATCAGCAAAAAAAATTTTGCCATTCACCACAATGGCCTTTTGTTGATTAAAAGACGAGAATACCTTAAATATTTTATACAAATACAAAAATATGAGTTTGTTTAAAAAGACAATAATACCCTTTAAGTTACAAAGTAAAAACCAAACATCTCAATTAAAATTTTAAAAGAAAGTCACTTTCTTTATCTGATTAACTCCAACACAGATAAAACCTATTTCATTTTTCATCTAGTTCAATCTTAAAATCTTATAAACTTATCAGATGCTCAACAAAAATATTTCTTTCATATCCAACACTTCGAAACGGTAGGTATATTTTTTAAATCATTAAATTTTATTTCAACAAATGATGTAGCATACGTAGATAAGTTAATAAAAAATGAGAAAAAAATAATAATATTGGAGCGAAACGGCAATGTCGAAAGGCTTGGACAGTCTGGATGTCCGTTAACGGATGGCCCAGTCAGTTTTGTTTTGCTTTTTTTTTTTTCCAACCCATATTGACTAATTTCTTAAGTTTAATCTAATTTTTTCTAATATTTTGATTCGAAACGTAGATATGGCATCAGCATGTGTCCCGATTTATTACTTTGGTGAATTTCAAAGAAATGAAAATGGTCAATGGGAATGGAAATGGACGAGTGGAGAAGATTAGGATAATACAATTTTGATAACATCATGTACATCGTTTACATGATATACAAAACATGCTTAATATCGATCCCTCTTAATATGATATGAAATTGAGATTTTTATTTCACAAGCATTCAACCATTCTGATTCCACCTATGAAAGTTACTTTTTAAGTACAAATGAAGTTTGTAATTAAGTTGAACCAAGGCTGTAAGTCGACTTTTATTTGCGTAACTTTATTGAGGAAGGATGTCCCTGAGGGGAACATGAAGATTCTCGAAAGGATATAGTTCGTAAAGAGGATGTGGATATTCCCTAGATAGTTGCTACTCACCATGGTCTCGCTGTTATACACAAAATTCATGAGAAAGTTCAAGACAATGAGGATAAAATGCGATTTAAAACTCAGGATTTGATTACTTTATTTAGTCAGACATAAACTGTTTAACACGAAGAGAGATTTGAAGGAATTTTTACACCGGATTGTAACGAAATAGAACTTTGAGTTTAAAGTAAAGAAATTAAACAAATCTACATACACAGTTATTTGTGTGGATAACAACTGCAGTTGGCGTTTGAAACTGATGAAGTTGGACACGAATGAGCTCTTTGTAGTTTGTAAGTATGCACGGGAACATAGTTGTGAAGTCGGTATTCGTTAAAATGATCACATGCAAACTTGATCATAGTTTATTGGTTGACAAATAATGCACAAGTTTCAGCATCCATAGACGATTTACAGACGTGTAGATATCATGAACGAATTCGTCAATTATGAGGTGATCATGAACTACCAGAAGGTTTGGAAGGCTAAAGAATGTTCATTATATGATTTAATGGGTTCGACCGAGAAGAGTAATATTAGATTGGTCAGGTATGCCATAACATGGGGTGTAATACCCAGACCAGGAAAGCTTAAGAGATTTGATAGGTACTACTCATACCAACAAGGTGCACCTTATTTTTCGAAAGCCCATCGATAGAAACTCCATAGTTAAGCGTGCTTGATTTGGAGCAATTCCATGATGGGTAATCCCTGGAAAGTTTTCTCGGAGAGCGTGCGAGTGAGTACAAAGTATGCTGAAAAGACCCATGTTGGTACAGTGGGGATAGTACGTCGTCGATCTAACATTCGGGATAGCCCGTTAGTGGGACCTGGGTCGTTACAAATGGTATCAGAGACAAGTTGCCGTTGGAAATCGAGAACTAAGTGCTATGCGGGACAAAGTGCTACGTCATAGTACGGGAGCCACCTCTTGAACCCATATGAGCCAACTCTAGAATCCCAACGCCTGGCAACGGATCCTCAGATGGATCAAGCGCGACGAGGATTTCGTGAGTCTAACGAGGGTTGATTGTAATACCCAGACCAGAAAAGTTTCAAAAGATTTGATAGGTACTACTCATACCAACAAGGTACACCCCTCACGACTTTCTGACGCGTCCTCCAAAATTCGTACCCAAGACCTCCATCATATGGGAGACTTAAGTTGAATCCTGGTACCAATTGAGTAACTTGCCCAATTGGTACCAGGATTCAACTTAAGTCTCTCATATAATGGAGGTCTTGGGTATGAATCTTGAAGGACGCGTCAGAAAGCCGTGAGGGGTAAGATGGGCCTAGGCTCACCCGAAGCGGACAGTACGTAAGATAACGACTCCGGCGTGAGGTCGGAACGTTACATGGGAAAATGTGAAATGGCATTTTTTAACGAGACCGATGACGAGAATCACTTCAAGTATTTCTTTATGGTTCTTGGACAATGCATCCGAGGACTTCGAAATGCGATGCGATCCCTAATTCTAGTTGACAGTACAACTTTGAAAGATAGATACGAAGAGAAGTTGATAATTGCTACATGTTAAGATGCTAACATCCAAATTTATCCTCTTGCATTTGGCATAGTCGATGGCAAGAATGATCGAACGATACATTGGTTGTTCACGAAGCTGGGGAAAGTAATTGATGACTTTGAGAACCTTGCATTTGTGACCGATCGGGGGCAGTCAATAATAAATGGTGTAGCTAAAGTTTTTCTAGAGGCACATCATGGTTAATACATGAACCATATACAGGGTAACTTGAAGACTAAGTATCGGGGCAGTGGCATCATTCCATTATTTAGGAGAGCTGCAGAGACTTATAGTTTCAAAGAGTTTGATAAGTGCATGGTCGAAATAGAAAATAAATCACACAATGCATGAGATTATCTAACATTGATGGGGGTCGAACATTGGAGACGGTCACATTTTCTAGGATGTCATACAACAAGATGTCGAACAATACGAAGCGGCTCAATGCATTATTTAAGAAGGATCAGAGAGTTATCAATTTTTGCGATAATTGAGCACATTCGTAACAAGCACTAGCAATAGTTTTATAACCGACGTGAGGATTCCCACCACACAACTTATGCACTTATTATTACATGGCTGATTCTTGGAGACCAGCGTATGCCAAAACTATATATCCTCTACAAAATAAAGCTGAGTGGGAAGTACCCGACCACGTTCTCCCACTTAATAATTTGTTGCCACATAAAGTCTGACCGCATACTCCTGGACATAGAAGTACGTCTTGAATACCATATACTTGAGAGTTTCCCCTACCTCTTAGGTGTAGAAGGTGTGGCACAACATGACATACTAGCCAATTTTGTACATATCAGATCCAACTACATAATTCGATGGATGTGTAATCTCTGTTCATAGTACGTTATTTATTTTCGCCATATTTCGATCATCATGCTTTATTTTTGATCAACTATTAAAAAGTTGCAATAAGGTCTCCATAAGCAATAACACATGTGAATGAAGAATGTGTAAAAGTCGTGAATTTTAGAGAATGGATGGCAAAAATAGATTTATATTAAATTTTAAATTTTGATAAACATTGACCTTAGTTGGACCTTTTCCCCAATAAAGAGGAGTTTTTTATTTATTTTTTTTTCCACTAGAACATTTATAAATTTCGACGAGTTTTTTTATTATTGATTTTATATAGATTTAGACTTTTTTATATATATAAATTTTGACAAATATTTATAATTTAATCCATTTTCCAACCAATTGTTACAACTAAATATATTCACAATTACATAGCAAAATATTTTTATAGATTTGGATGATTTTTTATATATAAATTTTGACAACCGTTTACAATTTAATCCATTTTCCAACCAATTCTTACAACTAAATATAATCACAATTACATAAACAATGCTTAGATTTTCAAAAAAAAATAATAATAATAAAAATTAATACAATATACTACGAATCACAATTATATGCATGCAAGTCGGACGCTAGCTTCATCCTCCAATAATCAATGTGTTTTTGGTTTATCAACTCTGCATCACATCTGATGCTAAAAAAATCAATGTCCTTTATTGTGAAAACACTACAATCGCCCATGTACGTAAATGATAATGTAGTCTAATTGGGAATATGCACATCCAAAGTGGACAGTACGTAAGCTAACGACTTGGGTATAGAGACCCGGTCGTTACAGCTAGTCTATAATGTACTGAAATTTTTGCTGTTCTAGCTATTATGGAAATGATGGTCTCCATCGGCTTCAATATATGCTCGAATTGGCCATGCGTAGTACAGCTATGATTGGAGTTGTACACGTACATCGTTGACTCAGCGCATACGATCTCAACTGCAAAGCAATACGAGTTCACGATCACTGGGACGTACAGATGTGTACAACCCGTCCACGACTTTCTCCATCTCAGATCGAGCCATATCATGTACTCTTTCATGTAATGGAACAATGTGTACTAATCTAATCCGCTAAAGATCATATTATGCTCAATTTGAATAGCACTAAAAAAACTCGCAGCTTATGATAACTCAACCGGAACATCAAATGATTTTAAGTGTCTTATTGTGCAATAGTTCCATAACCATATCGACATGCTACAGTAGGAACAACAAATAAAATTTGAATAACAATTATGTAAACAACATAAATAATAACGGAAGATGAACTTACTTCGTAGTCGAGGTACGCTTCACTCTTTAGTACATCATCGAACCATTTATTTATGTCCGATATCGGAGTCTCCCCTATTGTGTAGGTCACTCTGAAAGAGTAAACAAAAAATGTTAGAAAGCACATAGACGAGTTTGCTTACGTTAATAAAACTTCATAAAATACTTATCCGAGTCCAATCTTGTTGAACCAACCATCAAACGCTTTTTCTTCGGGTCGACTCTACGGAAGAGGTTGGGCAACGTACCGTCCAGGAATGCTCTTTTTTTCCTTAGCCATGTACGAAGAAACAATGTATTGTGAGTACAATCTCGTCCTCTTGCTAACCATCTACTCTAGCATGTCAACAACATGCTTCTTACCCTTTGCCATCCTGCACAATTGTCACGTCATCCTCACCCCTAACACCCTCTGTGAAGTCGAAGGTCCTATTCGTATCCCCTCTAGCATTGGGACCTCCCCTTTCTCTGTCCCTCGTTCGGCACTAGGACCTTCTTCTCCTCCATCACCGCGTCTCGCACTGAGACCTTCCATTCCTCCGTCCCCCATTTCGGTACTTGGAACTCTTCCTTCTCTACCACCCCCTCTGGCACTAGGACTTTTCCATCCTCTAACACTGACAACATAGATCCAAAAAATGTATCGAAGGTAACATCCGTTGACCACGATGGATCGTCATACCCTGTGTGATCGGTGGGGTCATACTCTCTGTCCCGAGGACCACCATTCCCTCTATCAATACCTCCAGCACTCCCTCCGACATTCTTTCTATCATACCTATAGCCATAACCTCGAGAACTTGCTACTTCGCCTTGAAGTGCTGCGACCTTAGTATGAAGGTATCTTATATCCTGACGTAGTACTTCTAACTCTATCGTGAAATCATGTCTCAACTTCTTTCGCATCATTCCAAGTTCCTCTTTGATAATACCAATTAGACGTGCAAAGAAATCATCAGAATAATAGGTCGACGGGATGCAGGCGATGTACGTAAGAGGTGGTTGGATGCGAGAGGAAGAGATCTCCTCGAAAAAGGTGATAACAGCGATGGCAATGATATATTGGGTGAAGGTGATATAATCAGTGAAGGTGAAGAAGATATCCGGAGTGGAGGTGATCATCGTACCACTGTATGGCGCTCCTAGACAAATAAGAAGATTAACAATTAATAATCCACGCACGTATATTATAAGTGAGATCAACTAATGATATTAAATAAACATACCCTAACCGGAACGACTCAAACAGTGGATCACTTCAATAGGTAGAACAAATAATCCACACACGTACATCTAATCATCCTCTTCCATCGAAACAGTCAACTTGGCGTAGACGTCGAGCTAACATATCTACATTTCAATGTGTTAATGGTCATGTATCGAGCCAGTAAATATACATACAATATAAATTGAAAATATATAATACTTACCTGAGGATCGTCGAGGATAGATGTCAATTCTCTGGCCAATGGCTTCTCATGTGCTCGCCAGTAAAGCATTCGCAGGCAGGTGGTCTCCTTTTTTATCGCCTACTTGCTATCCAAAGCGTGGATAGCCTCATATGCCCATACCTACAACAATTAAAATTATTATACTTATACATTTAATAAGAAATTTAATATTCATTAAGTTAAACATTTACCTACAAAGCCAATGGAAAGCGATATGCATCTTACTTGTGCTCAACCTTCTCCGACTTGGGCGTCGAATGCACCCTCTTGAAGACGTGTAGCGTATCAGTATAACATCTCTGACCCCATGAAAAGCTATTGAAGGCATCAATATCATCAACAACATCCAACGAAAAAGGCCGATCAACGTTTTACAGTGTCGATACCTCAGTACACTCTCCAATATGAGCACTAATTCCAACTTCAACTTGTCCAACACGTGGTTGCATTTCCTCAACGCTTCCTCTAAATGTGGGGGTGTAATGGGTCATTTACCTCTAAAATATAAATTTAGCAACCTTTTGTTTGTCGTAATGCGAGCCTTCATTACTTCTTCACCATTACTCTTTAAGTCGTAATAAGGGCAAATTCAAGGATCGAGAATCTCGATACCTTCCCATCCCCAATAGTAAAATACAACTCATCGCCATTAACTGGTTTAAGCAGTCGAAGTAATAATAAATCAATAATTTGACCTGAAAATTGCAGTTGAGTAATTGGTCACAGATATTACTAAACATTTGGTCACAGACTACCAAACATCTGGTCATAGACTACTGCCTCTACCACTATGGCCCTCACCACGCCGCCACTATTACCAAACATCTGGTCACAGTCGACCAGATAATTGGTGACCACCACCAACACTTGCGACCTCCGGTAGTACCACTGCCTCCGGGACGCCAGAACCACCACCACCTTAGGACAACTAAGAATTCCGTACTCTCCATCTCTTCCCCCCCACCACCTCCTCCTCATCACCAACACACCACCAAATTCACTACAAGAAAAAATGTACATCCACTGCAACTTTGCTTTCNCACAAAATAATAGAGTTCAGCTACAATTTAAAAAAAAAAAAAAACCAGTAACATTAAAACATCCAATGCTGTGAAAAACCCAGTAATATTAAAACATCCAATGCTGTGAAAAATCACCAGCCGAAAAACTGAGGCCAATAAAAGTCAAGCTATGAAAAATAAAAGGCCCTAAATCTTACATATCAAGATCAAATCTTATTTTGGAGTAAGTTAGCAAACATATTCAATTGAATCAGAACCATTTCTGATTTCCCTAGCTCTACCACTCCCACTACCCTAAAAATAACCACCACCATCATTTATATTAATAAATCCCCCTCCATCAATGAAAAACAAAAAACCCATTTTCCACACCATCGTTAGTATCGCCGATTAGGGATTTAAGCTTTCTGCGGTGGGGTTTACGGATGAGTCGCTTGGGTAGAGTTTTGGTGGGTGGTGTGGCGACTCGGATATCTGAAGGGTGAAACAGGAAGCCACTCCCACAAACGGCGAATTGCAGCACACATCGCCGGTGCTCTATCACGACGGTGGTGCGAGGTTGGGTTGTCGGGGCTCACATCGCCATTCTTGCGGGTTGCTGCATCGACGACTGTAATAGAGAGACGACGGGTTGATAGTAGAGAGATGGTGGAGAGAATGGAGAGGTGGTTTGGGAATTAATTTTAGGGTTTGGATGGGTATAGAAGTGAGAGAAATGAAGAGGGAGAAGAAGAAGAGAAATGAAATGAAATTAGGATTTGGGTGGTATAATATTTAATTACCTGAATTTTGATTAAAAAATCTTCACACTTGATTTTTGCATTTGAAATTTAAATACCTTATTGATGTAATTTTCCCAAAATCTAACTGTTGGTGGCCCCAACGATCACACTTTGGGCCACTAGCCCAACTGAGTCGAGTCCTAATCGGATCATCAAGCTTTTTAAGGCAATAATACTAGCGACACATGAATCGAGTCCACGGGAGCCGAACCCGCAAGCCGACGAACAAGTTTAGCCAGTTTGCCACCTGTATATTGCGATAGTGCCAAATAAAAAACAAAAACCTAGCTAGAGATGGCAAAAAAAACCCGCCCTGGCGGGGCGGGGCGGGGATTGCCGCCCCGCCTAGTTAAAAAAAAAAATTGAATATTGTTTGTTTAATTTTGGACATTGTTTGTTTTAATTATTTGGTTTAGATATTGATGTAGTTATTTTAATTATTGTTTGCTTTGGATTATAAAATTTTGACATTGTATTTAATTGGAGATTTTTGGTTTAAAAAAAAAAAAAAACTAAATGGGGTATTAAACGGG
>CAIGRF010173917.1:17634-31468 GCA_903798235.1 Fraxinus ornus
GTGAAATTAGGGTTAAGTTTTTTATATATTACCCGAGTTTTGAAAAATAAAATTTGATCCTTGATTTTTGAATTGCAAACTTCAAGCCCCTGATTTCTTGTAATTTCCCTAAATAAAACCTGAGTTGTGAATTTTACCCTTATTTCAATGGTTTGATTGAAATTTGTATTGCTAAATTGATATTTTTCTAAAAAGGGAAAACTTTTAAATTTTTAAGTTAATGAAATTAATTTTTTAATTAAAAAATTAAAAAACGATTTGGTTTGATTTTATGTGATTTTTGAAAATTTAAAACTAAATCAAACCATTTTGAAACGGTTTGGTTTTATTTGAGGGGAAAAAATCGCGGGTCCCGAACCAACAATTTCAAACTAACGATTTCGGTTCGATTTGTGGTTTCACGATTTTTTTTTTGTGCATCCCTACTCACATATATTAAAAAAAAAAAGTTCTCTAAGATTTGAAATTTGACTCTTTGTGGGTACCAGTACAACGCTATTTACCCTGGCCTGATGATGCACATCCTGCGATTTACCTCCTCCACAATGCCTTAGGATCTAGGCAGTGGGAGCCCTCAAGGTTAGGGTTGAACCTTAAGATAGTAAAAGAAGAATATTTCTTAATTAAACTAATATTAATCCAACTGTTTAAAATTATATCCAAATTAGGGTTAAAATTTTCACTAGCATATGTCTAGACTTGTTCGATTTGCCCTATGTGTTGGTCCCTTATTATTGACATGTCATGTCAATTTCAATTCTTGTCTAGAAAGGGTACCATCACAAAACATAGTTGGACAATGCCCTCGCAGTCATACCCCATACATATATGGACATGCATACAAGTCCATGAAAGAGATTCGTGGAAATTGATGAACGGGTGAGATTTCATGATGAATCCTGATTTACAGTGGAAGATGTAGTGATGTCACAACTGGTCTCACACAAAGGGCGTGTGATTGGAATTATTATGCAATGGTTATAATAAATTAGATTACTTGAAAAGCTGAAACATAACATGTGGACCTGTGGTGGCATCAAGATCATGCCAACATCTTATGATATTGAATTACTTAGCCAACTGTATGTCTTCCGACACTCAAAATCAATTTAGGACCTCTGTTCGCCTAGACGCAAAGCGGGATGAAAACGTCCCGCTTTGAGGCTAAGTAGTAATTAAGCGATCAACGTTGGTTAACGGACAATGTTGACCATTTAATGCACGACTAAGCGCGCTTAAGCGTGGCAAAGCGCGCCTAGGCGTGCTTTCCCATTGGATGCCCAATTTTTCCCATTTAGGTGTGTTTAGACGCGCTGTACACGACTCATTTCTTTTGGCCAATGAATAATTACTTAAATATGCTATGCTCCATTAAATGTACCTTTCTTTTTGTTTCTTTTTTTTTTTGTTTGTTTATAGATGAAGAAGAAGACATTAAATTAGAGTCCGATAAAGAGTTAGATTAGATAAGATTTGANGAAAGAATTATTAAGTAAATGCAGTATTTTATAATTTTAGATGTTTGGTATGTATTATTTGAATAGTTGAATTTTTTTTACAATGATTAAAAATTTAAA
The DNA here is from genome assembly GCA_903798235.1 of Fraxinus ornus. NCBI lineage: Eukaryota > Viridiplantae > Streptophyta > Magnoliopsida > Lamiales > Oleaceae > Fraxinus > Fraxinus ornus. Next base: position 19,212 of record CAIGRF010173917.1, read on the forward strand.
ATAAAAAACGTTTTTTTACGCTTAAGCTTCGCCTAGGCTCCTAAAACTTGAAACTTGGCCTCTACGCCTAGCCACGCTTTACGTTTTTTAGAATACTGTTTAGGACTCATCTGACAGAACTGTTTGAATATCAAGTCTCTTTGAGATTAAAAAGTTGTTTTGAATATGTTTATAAGGTTACAATTGGTCATTAAAAGGGATAAAATTTGTTACAATTGGGGATATGATTTATTTCCATTGCCAAAAAAATTTGCCTAGAAAAGCTTATCCTATCAAACCCATGGGAATAGTTTTTTTTCAAAAACCAAGAAAATATGGAAAATCAATTCCATGAAAAATTTAGTCAATTAAAAATGCAAAAATATGGAAATGAAATTTAATTTCCATCTTTCATGAAAAAGAAAGGCAAATCAAATATGGCCTAAGATAATTTTCTCAAAATCTTTTCTACAAATAGTAAAAATATAAATATAAATTCAGTCAAACAGGCACTTAAAATAAAAGAAAATAGATTTTGGTATCTATGTTGAATATTGTGTGTAGTATATGAATGACTTGTTCTTCTTTATCATGTAGAGTTTATATACTTCTGAAAGGTAACACGTAAATGAAAAGATGCCTAAATCCTGTTGAAAATGTAAAGAATCATACATATCTAGTTATATTAATTAGTTAAAATGTTCATTTCACGGTATCTTTTTATAAATACATCACATTTTATTTATATTAAACGTCCTTAACCTTTATTATAGTCACTTTTTACCATACTTTTATCTTTAATCTTGTATTAACTAGCAAATATCATCCTTAATCACGGTTTTTGTCCAAAAATAAATTAAAATGTTTCGTGCAATTAAAATGTGTTTAGCAATTTCTTTTTCCTTATTGTTAACAATTGCTGATCTGATGTATTCCACATACACACATCATCTTCGGCTGTTATTTTCGACAAACTGGAAATAGACGAAGATCAATAAGATCAAGCAATGCACCCTTCACCATAGAGCCCGGTCGATAGGCGTGGAGTTAGGAGAACCTTTAATGGCGTTGCCTTCGGTATGGTTAAACCAGGGCTTTCTTTCATATCAACTGGCTGGTTCATTGGCGTAGCAAAGTCGAACGCTTGGAGGAGACGGGCTAGAGTAAGATGCAAAACTTGGAGAGCAAACGATGCACCTGGACACGAACGCCGCCCCGAGCCAAAGGGAATAAGTTCAAATTGCTGGCCTTTTACATCAACATCTATATGGCTAGTCAAGAATCTTTCAGGTTTGAAATCAGATGGATTGTTCCAAACTGTTGGATCCCTTTGGATTTTCCATACATTTACTATCAATCGAGTGCCTGCGGGAACGTTATAGCCAGCTATGGTGCAATCTTCCATGGCTTCACGGGGTCCTAGAAGTGGACCAGCTGGATATAACCTTAGGGTTTCTTTGATAATGGCTTGAAGATACACAAGGTTCTTTATGTCTGATTCATCAACTTGTCTCTCTGTCCCAACATGAGAATCTATTTCTTCTTGAGCCTTTTTCAGCAAATCTTTGTTGTTCAAGAGTAATGAAATAGCCCATGTTAGTGTGCCTGCCGATGTGTCGCTCCCACCAAGAATAAGTGCCTAGACGCATAATTACACAGGCAATAAAAATATTAGTCCATCGATAAAAGTAGTGAACAAGTGCCTAGATGCATAACTAAACCAAGAGAAGTTAATAAAAGTTGCGAGTATGTGTGGTTGAGAATGAATTTTAAAAAATAGGGGGCTATATACGTACCAGGCAAGTAGACTTGATACTTGTGTCTGAATCGTATTGAAAACCAGAAAGTCGATCTTCCTTTTGTAGGGATAACATTATATCAATGAAGTCGTTCTCGTTGCTCATTGGTTCAATTTCATCAGATTTTTGTCTTTGGCGATGCTCTTCTAGCCAGCTCTTGAGTATGGAGTCGAGCGCCTTGGCAGTCCTCTTCATGGCCTTTTCGTGCCCTTGAAAATCCATCCACCTCATATTTGGAAATGCATCTGATAAGGTAAAAATCCCAATTAGATGGAAGAACTCGCCAATCGCCTTTTGACATCGCCTTGCCTCTGTATCATCACATGTACTCCCAGCACCAAAATATCGTTTTCCAGCCACCATACGAACAATTAAATTCAGTGTCAAATCTTCAAGCCATCGATTAAGTTCAACAAGCAATGGACAAGATCCATTCTGTATCCATAATCCGTATAGCTCCTTAATCCCCATGTCGATTTCAGAAACTCGAACATGCTTGAGCATTTCAAGGCGCCGATTCGAAAGAAGCTCAAATGTAGCAATCTTTCTCATCTCACGCCAGAAATGGCTGTATGGAGCAAACCCAAACACAGCATAGTTATATCCCATGTGCTTAGCAGCAACAGTCATAGGCCGACTCGCAAGAGCTTTGTCATTTACAGTGAAGCATTCTTTCACTGCTTCCCAATTGCTCACCACAAAAGCTTGTCGACTACCAAGGCGTATATTGAATGCTGGCCCGTATTCATCAGCCATAGCACCAAGAGTTCGATACAGAAGCTGATTAGCGCCACCCAACAAGTGGAGGTGGCCTAGAATTGGCCAAGCACCCTTCGGTTCAGGCGCTTTTCTAGCCAAGTTGTCACCTTTATCTTTCTTTCTTCTACCATTCCATGCAGAATAGAGAAAGATCGAGAAAACAAACAAGCCAACAGCTAGTAACAGTGAAAAACAATCCATTACTTCAATTGAGAAATGATTCAATGAACATGTTTAAAAATGATAAATTACAACTCAATTTATAAGCAAATTTCACCATGAACAACGGGGAATCAGCATGAATCATACCAGAATCTAGAACAGCTTATTGGCAAGACGCATGGCATTCAAGAATCTAGTTCATTGCAAAGTGGCTAAGGATATTGATAAGCACCACACAGTCTGCGGTTCTCCAGTTTCATACTGGGGAGTAATATCCACAAGTCAAAAGGCACAAAGCATTTATCACGGCGTTTTGACATTTTTTTAATTTTTATTTTTTTGTGACTTCAGGAAAATAAAATATGGAGAATTCCATTGCAGCTGCTCGGTGAGATGTCACGTATCTGTGGGCCAAAAATAATTCTCTGATTTATTTAATATTTTACTCACAAGGATAAATATCATGCTATACAAACATACTCAATGACAAGGTTAAAAAATAGTGGGGCACGTGACGCAATATCATTGGACAATTTGAAAAAGAAAAAAAAAAAAAAATTATCCACATAGGTGCTGCCATTTAACCCCGTTTGAATAGCATTATTCGATAAATATATAGCCATTTCTATCTGTCAAAACTGCTACAAAATAAATATCGAATTTCACCACTTGTACAGGGGACACGTGTCCCCCTGCCATTGGGGGGGTCGCAAAATGGCTGCCTGTACAAGTAGCACGATTCATAAATATTGCTGAGCACACCATGTCAAAAGTTAGATTGTAGGCTTAATATAAAATGGAGAATGAACAAGTGAAATTTTAGAACTTCTAGAATAACAAAAATGTAAAACCATCAAGCACATTGCTCGCTACATGACCTTATCTCGTACCGTCTAGAATAACAAAAATGTAAAACCATCTAGAATCAAAGAACGGTCAAATGTTCACATCATATACCGAACTCTTTTCTCGCATCATGACCTTATCTCGTACTAAAAAATATAACATGGAATGATCACGATATAACATTTTCATTGAAAGAAAAGTATCAGTAAACAGACACATAATTAATTTATTAGATCTTGCTAAGTTCCTCAGTCCACCATCTAATATTTGGCTAAATTCTGCCCATAATTTGACTTTCCAGTTCCTCAGAGAATACAAAAAGGAAGCATATGTCTTATCTTACAGATGTTCCCTAGCTATTTGAGCACATAATTAGGCAAATCTATTATAAATTTCAACACTTGAAAAGGGAGGATTTAGAGTGGTCCATTTGAAAGCTTGGCATTCCTAAGGTAAAATCAAGATTAAGTGACATATCAGAAGAAGACAAGGAGTCCTCCTTCTTCGCAGATGTGTCGTGGTTTGCCTCGAGTCCATCAACCTGTGGATTAACAAAAATCACATTATTAATTTACTTCCTAACCAATACATTCTCATTGTAATAGCATAAACTCTTAAATAAAATGATTTAACAATTGGCATAGTAGGTACCAAGATGTTTGGTAGAAAAACACTTGCCTAGACATAGATGGGTTTTTGTTGGATTTTGATACTCAATAAATCCGAGGCAGTGATGTTAAATTGAAATTATTCAATTGGTATCGATCAAATGATTGAATTGAAATATTGGCACCTCAATGGAATGATCCAAATCTAGAACTATTTGGGCTATTGAAGGTATCCTAATTTAGTTAGAGCTGCTCGCGGCCCATTTCCCCACTTCTTGGATGGCTTATTATAAGTGTTGGCCCATGTATTGATTTGGATTTGGCATTTTTCTCTCTATACCTAATGTACCCTATATATTTGCTGGCTGCTTCTTCCGCTGTCTCTTTCATTCGGTTATCTTCTTCCTTTTGTCTTTGTGGATGCTTGAATGGGTGCCTTTGTGGCTCTAATAAAACTGTCACTTTGTGTTTTTTGTGGGTGCAACCATAGCAATCGAAGTGTCAGCAAATAGTTGTGGTTCTTGGGTTGTTAATTGAGGTGGTTGATTTCGATTAGATTGATAAATTGAGCCCGGATTCCACGAATCAAAGATCAATTTTCACTACTATTTCATAGAAATATGAATATGAGTCGAGACTTATGGTTAAGTCAACCGTACCTTTGTTATATTAGCTCCATCGTACAAACATCTCAAGTGCCCGTGGGAAGAAGATGCCAGTGAAGCTCTGTCGTTTGAGAAAGAAAGAAAACAATGAAATAGAGAAAAACACAATGAAAAAGAAGATAACTCAGAATGAAGCTATTAAAATTCAATTTTTTCAACTTATTTTCAACTACAAATTCTTTGAATCTAAAAAAAATCTTTCACAAACCAGAGAAGAAACTTTTAGTTATTGTCGTAGTGTTCTATGTTTCTGTTCTCGAAGATAGAATCCTTAGCCGTCCATGAATGAAGTCAAAAAGGACCAGCCAAATATATGTGTAATGTGTTATCATGGGCGTGTTCAGTCGTACTTAAAATCTAATGAAAATTGAAAATATAGTCGTTATTGGGTCTTAATCGTCTAATAAAAGTTATCAATAACGACTAGTTTTTCAATTTTAATCCAATTTTAATCTCTACCGAACACACTGTATACATTATTATTGAGATTTGAGCCAACACTTTGACTTTTGAAAGGGCCTTGAAAATATTATCTTCAAACATCATCAATGAACACGAAAACTCCAAGCCAGTACTCTCATTATCCACGAGCATTAGAAGAAAAGTTTCTAAATATTAGGTAATAGACACATTACATATTTTTTTTAGACTTTTTACACTTCCAATATATGAATACTAACTTGCATTTTATAGGTGAAATCTTTTGTAGTTTGAGAAGTGACTATTTCTAGGTCTCTGTTTAGTTCAAATAAAAAAAAAATTAATAGATTTTAATGAAAGTTGATAGAATGCATGGTTGAAAAACGATGATTTTTTTTTTTTTTTTTTTTAACTGAATCAAATAGGGACTCAATTAGGATAAATTTTTTTTTTTCTTTTTTTACTTGTGTTGGGAACAAAATTAATAGTAAACACATTCGTACATTTCTTCGGACTTTCTACTTTTTTGTTAACCGGTGTTAGTATTAAGTTATGCTTGACACACAGTCTTTTAAAATACATTTTTCCAAAACTCATTTTCAACCACATGTTTTTTAATAAAATAATATTTTTCATCACAACAATAATTTTTCCTTACTTTTTATCCACATATTTCTCATCATATCACTTTTTGAAATACATTATTTCCTTAATAATATTCATCAAGCGCACATTTTTTTTACTCTTTGCATTGACACTTACCCATATTTGTCTACCATTCTTTAAAAACTCATTTTTTTTAAACTCATTTTAATCACACTTTCACAATAAAATATTTTGTATATAAATTCAAAATTTTTCTGTACTTTTTAACTACACATTCTCCAAAAAAATCACTATTAAAAAACTTATTTTTTCTTTAAAAAAAAACTAATAGACATAAAAAGGGGAATTAATGTATGTCCACAATAGCATTCCAATTTGTGAGGATTGATTGTAAATAAATGCATGCACATCTTGACAAATAGAGACATGAAACTGCAGAAATGCACTCACTTCTCAGAATTTTCAGAAGATAAGCCTTCAACTTCTATCCCTTTCGAGCAGTGTTTCAGTACCATGTCTGTCTGTCCTTGACCTGCATTTAATTGTAATCATCAAATCAATGCGTTTACCTTTTCAAACTTCATGAATTGATGCAAAATTTTGTCGTCGTTAAATTATTAACTACAGAGTAATGGAAAAATGGGTCCTTGAAATACATACCTGTTCCTTTCCCAGTGCTCTTCACTGTTCTATACATCTGCATGGAATCACCAATAAGAAAAAGACTGTTAAAACAAAAATCCAAGGTTGCCCCCAATAAGTGATGCCCTTTTGTCCTAACCCCACTGTACTCTCCAACTCCCCACTTCACAGTTCACACTGCTAAGTAGTATTTGGAATCAAGATAAGGGAATTTCCCTTTTATCATATGATTATTTTGTATCTCAGAAAATCATTAGCCAATTACTGTATGAATGAAAGAATTTTCACTGTTCTGAAATAGACTTTTGGTAAATGGTAATGGATTAAAAAATATGATACATCAGTTTATTCATATACTTTAAGAAAGGAATGATTGAACACGATAAGTACCCCACCTGCAAGTGACTCTTCACATGAGCTAGGGTTAGATCCTTCACATTCATCAACTCAAGAACTGATTTTGGTGTTGCTCCTGTAAAATTTGCAGAGGAATACAAAACTCTATCAAACCCATTTCTTCTTAATAATTTTATAATCTGTTAAAGAAGTAAAAGTACAATATTGTAAACTGTAAATATTGAAGAAGTTAATGAAAGTATTCGAAATTAAGCTCATATTATTTTGACATACTTTCATGGCCACCAAGAAGCTGAACTGCGTGCACGAAATGAGCGTGAAGAGTTGAAGTCCATCTCATTCTAGGAGCTCTAATACTTCTCCTAACTCCATTAATCGTTCTCGAACTTCTTTTGAACTCTCGCATCCCATATAAATGAGTCTGATAATGTTGGAATTGCTTTGGTATATGAACCGGAACAGGATTCAACCCCGCCGTATCCAATCCAAGACTCAAAATGGGTTCAACTGGTGGATGGTTAAAATTCTTTTCTGGGTGAAAGATACCATTTTCATGGGTCAAATCGCTTCCACTGCTGGCCGAATCATTAGGAGAGCTCCCCTCAGTATTGCAGCCAGGTACTTTCATCAGCCCATGATCATACTTGGATTCACAGTTTGATATCGATGGAGGGCTGATCTGCAGAGACAGATCAGGAATAGTGGAATCTGTGCTTCTCATTTGGATAGCGCTAAACAACATTATGTTACTTAACTGAGACAAATAGGGAAAGTTGCTTTGAAAAGAGAGAAAAGGAGGAGAGAAAAAAGTAGAGACCTGTGATTATTATCTCATGAGTACTTTATTATTTGCATGGTTTTCTAGCATATCTAGAGATAGATACCTATCTAGTAGAATAGGTCTAGGGTTTGAATAGAGAACTGAAAGAAGTTGAACAGAGACTTGAAGGGAGTTGCAGAAAATACTAAAAACTAGTCAGATTCATAAAACACAGAGGAAAAAACAGTGAGTGGACAGAATTTTCGGATGAAGCTATCAAGAAAAGTAAGTGAAAAGTGGGATATATGTATTTAAGGATGCAGAAGCATCACAGGCTTTTTCTTCAGCACACAGAGAGAGAAAGAGAGAGACAGAGAGATTAATGGAGGAATTGATTGTGTTTCCGAGAAAACAAAAGGAGTACTGTGTACACAAAGAATATTGGAAAGAGGAACTGAGTTCCTCTCTACGTTGATGAATCATATTATCTTTTAAAATTCGTTACTATTTTTTTATTTTATCATAAATTTTTATCGTGGAAAAGGATTTGAGTAGCAGGCCAAAGTATCCCCCTCCCCTCCTTCAAAATTTGTATTAGTTGGTCTTCGTCAACACCATTAATATTCCCTCTCCGTGTCCAAATATTCCTTGGTCCACCCCACCCCTACCCTACCCCACAGAGGGCTGTCGAGGCGACCCTCAGGAGACTGGGAGTGGATATGAAAACTGAACCACATTCTCCGGCGTAAACAAGGTTCCATCACGTGACTTGTGGGCGTGACCATGTCGAGATGACAGACTCCCTTTGTTCTATTCTCTTGTTCTTATCATTTCTCCTTTTTTCTTTGTTTTCCTATGAATAATATATTCTTCCTTTGCCCTTAATTCGAGGGTATAATTTTACACCCGTATTTATCAAACGGAAGGTACATAAATGCAATTTCCTAAATAAAAGTTGAATTCTTAAACTAGTTAGAACGTAGAAACACTTTAAACATAAAATACTCTCTATTTTAAAAAGTCAACTCTTAAACTTGACTATGATATTGTAGTATGGTCTTTATGTACCATATGGATCTTAAGATTATGCCCTACATTGAACTAGAAACTATCTTTAAACGAACGCTGGCAATACTTGAATTAATATTTTTATTGACTTCGATATAATGTCAAAAATCTAGGTTAAAAGTTTAAATAGTTAATCCGTTTTATTTATTTAATTTTTTTATCTTGACAATTAAGTTGGATTTGGCACACCGCATGATACTGTAAAAAGAATTAAGTACAAATAAAATTAAAATCAATAATAGTAGGTGGGTGATAGTATGGTGAACTAAGGTTGATAATATTCCTTAATCAAATCGATGAAAATGTCATTAGCACCATGACTAATTTATAACATAATGGCAAAAAATGGAGATGGTTTTAGACTAGATTAGGTAACTTGTAGCCTTCACTAAAAGATCAAATAACACCATCGACATTAATCTATAATAATACCATTCATATATTAGCCTACTACGGGCCATTTGTTAGCACTTTTAAAAAGTCAAAAGTTGCTTCTAGAGTTAAGAAATTACTTTTGAACATGTGTGGGACCTAACACGTGTCGTGCGCTGATGGTAGATACCAGCTATGTGACAAACCAATCACCAAGGCAACTTTGACGTGTTCTAACTGTGACACACTTTTATAAAAAATGTAACAGAGCTATCCTTGTAATATGGACTAAAATCACCTGAAACAATAATCAATATCATCAAGTCAGCACATACCATTTACTCTTTTTCTGAGAGTGTTTTATCTAATTTGAAGAGATTTTAAAGAAAATTGGCATGAGGTAGTTTTTTTAAGAAAACTTTCTACAAGAACAAAATCAGAAGCTCTGTCAAATAAGTCATACTACTATTTACTCTAAATTTATCCTACAATCTAACATACTACACCAAACATAACCTTATTTTATATAATTTGCATCTAATATAAGTACAATCTCCTCTTTCAATTAATACTATTGCATTTCCCCATGAAATTTCATGCATCTTGTGTTCAATCAATGACAATATTTTATACAATGTGATGAGGGAAAGGAACAAGATGAGAAGAAAACATAATGATAATTTCCAAAGAGAGGTCAGCGGCTAATGCGGTGGGTCTATATTCTCCGGGAAATGGAAATTTTTAGCCTCATTCAACTTGTTTATTTGAGGCTAAAAAATATTCCTAATCGTGTGCTGGATTATATTTGCTGGGAACAGAATATTAAGATTTGTAATCAAATTTGAGTATTTTTCCGGTCAACATGTACTACTCTCTCTATGGCTTCCTTTCAATGTTTTCAAATGTTTAAACTTTATTCCATATTCCATATGTTTGTCTTCTATCTCTAATCTATTATTAATTAATTATTCTCCTCGTCTTTCTTTTAATTTTTTTAAATACATATCGGTGTTAGCTAGTAACTATAAACTCGAGACGAATAATTAATCGTATTTTACCTATGGATTTAAAAATGGTATGTGACAAGGAGGTTGGGTTTTTGTGACGACGAGAAGGGTTACATAAGTACCCATAATAATAAAATCATTAAACGATATGAAAATAATTTCGAAGATTTTAGAGGGGAAAAAAATTAGGTAGAACTACATATTCGTGGTGGGATCCATCTAATGCTGACACTATTAATAATTCGGGCCGGTGCAGCAAAATTTACAGAGACTGCAGAAACATACAAAGAAAAGTCAAGAATGAATTTAAAGAAAGAAATATTACTACTCTTTCAAGAAAATAACGTTACATATAAGTACAGGACAGAAAAAATAAGCAAAAGAATATTATGAATTAATATCTAAGAAAAAGTGAATTCATGTGGATGCTAATTATTCGGGAGAAGATGGAGACATATGTTGCTTTGAAGTTTGGCATGAGAGGCATGTATTGTATATGCAAGAGAAGACAAGAATTTAAAGAAAGGGATCGCCGGAATAAACGCCGTTTCGACGGACGTGAACCATCAGCCACTACATATTACCACATGCAGGATAAAGGCAATATTTTGTTGGTTTACCCTACCACAATAGATAGCCTAGTGCATAGGGTTTATAATATTATCTTCTTCTTCTTCTTTTTTATATGATTCATCCTTCATTAACATAAAAAAGAAGCTTATGAGTTTGTGTAAATGAGATTAATTTCTCGACCCTACAAAGTAGTTGAAGTTAAATAATTTCATGAGATCATAGTTTGATACTCAGACTTTGCAGAAGATGTTGCCACAATTGATTCTCTTACTTTTGTAGAGGGCAAGGAATCAACCAAGATGCAATAACATGTAGTAGACGTCCTTTCTCATTAATGATCGCTTGCTCAATCAACATCGGAGAAAGCTCTAAGAGTTAGATCAGATGAAGATAATAATAATGGTGGAGATTAGTGTTCTGTAAATACGTAGTTCGACCCTAACAACACTTAAAAGATTAATCATGCAATTCAATTACATAACAATTAAATAGATCATGCAATTCAATTACATAACAATTAAATAGCAACAAGTCACTAATTAATTATTTTCTAAATGATTAATCATGCAATCATGCAATTCAATTATTCTTATGTTGAAATACTGCATTTATGTAAGCAATGAATTAACACAAGAATTGATTACGGAGAAACCCAACTGGGTGAAAATTTCTGTCACTTTGCCAGTCAACAATCCACTTTAAACAATTTATAACTTACAGTCTACCAAACTAGACGACGACATATACAAACTCCCAACTGTGAATTTTGTGCTCCTACAGCAACTCCCAACTATAGTTTCCAAAGCTCTCATACAGCAACTCTCAGATTTGTGAAAATCGTTTATCTCCTGTGGATTCAAAAAGAACACCGTGTTCTTCAACGACTGGAACTCCAGTCACATTCTCTTGATCTTCAGAAACTCTAACAGATATGAAGGAAGTAGCAATTTGGTATTTGGATTTAAAATCTAATATTTTTCTCACCGCCGAACAATTCATTATGAAGAATGAAAGTTGAAATCCCAAAAGATGAAAAGAATATGAAAAGCTAAGAGTTTTCTTAATGATCAACTTTGGAAATCACGGTCTGTAGAGTTTGGATATTTATAGTAAGTTAGGGAATGAATGGGTCGGACAAAAAGCTTTTAAAAAGCGAATTAAAAAATTCCTAGGATAACACTTTCGCTTGAGCAAAGGGTGAGCGTCAGTCGAGCGACGGTTGTCGCTCGAGTGAAGATGAGGCGATAGTCGAGCGATGAAGTTTCTGTTTTTGACGCTCGAGTCAAATCTTAACGACAGTCTAATGAAATTCCACATCGTTTTTCCTTTTTTCCCATTCTCGAACCCTAGACCTAAAATATCATAACTTTAAGGGAAAATTGCAGTTGCGGTCCCAAACCTTTCAGTTTGTTGCAGATTACACCCAAACCTTTAATTTTTACGGTCGAAGTCCCAAACCTTTATATGTAATTGCAGCGTCAATCCCAAATCTTTAATTTTTCGGTCGAAGTCCCAAATCTTTATATGTAATTGCAGAGTCGGCCCCAAACCTTTCATTTTTGTTGCGGATTACAGTAAAACCGTTCATTCCGTTCATAAAACCGTTAGTCAACGTTGGAACAGTAATTTTGACT
>CAIGRF010174043.1:8283-21016 GCA_903798235.1 Fraxinus ornus
ATAATCATATTACATTTATTTAGATACCTTAGCTTAAATTGCATTTTAGTCATAGTTTGGTTATAAAATTCAAATCTTCATCCATCTTGAGTTTTATAGATTCGGTTAAGGTATATGTAATAGAAATCAAGTTAAACCAATTCTCATGGGAACGATACTCGAAATTCTAAGATTTTCACTTTATTACTTGTCAACGAACCTTGCTCTTGCAGTGATTTAAATCCGAAAAATATTTTCGTGAACATTATCTTTCAGAGGCAATAGCAAATGTACTTCAATTTATAACCCAAAACAAATAAATGAGATTGATTTCCTATTGTACAAAAAGAAATCACCTCAAGTGGTTGCACCAGTACTGTTAGTTGCTTTCAAATAACTGAGGAATAAAAGCAAAAGGCAACAAAACTATGAGCCAGGTCTAAGAGCGATGCGCTTTTCTTGTTTTAGCAAATTCTTTGGAAGTTGATGCCTGGATTTGTGAAATAAAAGAAAACATTAAAATAGTATACAGTTAAAAAGTAAAATACAGATTAGCCAATAAAATCTACATTACAATAGAATCATGATTATTAATTTATTATTTTAAATAGTCAAAAACATTAAACACTACATTTCAAATACTTTGTCAAGTTCTAGCTCTTGGAAAATCCAAAAATAAAGACACGAGGAGAAAAATTAAAAGTATAAATGCTGGAAAAAAAAAGATTGTCTCCGTGCGCGCACGTAATCTATTTATTTATTTATAATAATAAGATGTATATAACCAATTAGATAACATCATCTAGGAAACTATTTACAATTATCAAAGACTTTCAGTGTACGGAGATATAGGCTGTGTCTCCGTGAGGCACAGAGACACGGCCTTTTGAAACCCACGATTTCTATACAATCCATTCCCAGAATTCCCAACAACTCGAAAGTTCATCATTAATTTCATTATTCATTCACCAATTCACAACTCACAATACTAAATACTAAATCTGTAAATCACAAATCAATCTGTAAAAATATAGTAAAAGCTAAAAAGTCTAAAATTTCGAATTCAAATTTACCTGGGAAATGCATTACAAAGCTCCTACACCCATTGCATTGCCGAAACTTCAAAGATGAAAAAGGAGCAAACGGATTTCTTCGCTTTGGTNTCCATACAATCCATTCTGATTCAAATTAACAGAATCCCCAACAACTCCTTGAAAATTCATCATTAATTTCATTATTCATTCATAACAATTCACAAATTACAATACTAACTCTATAAATCACAAATCAATCTGTAAAAATATAGTAAAAGCTAAAAAGTCTAAAATTTCGAATTCAAATTTACCTGGGAAATGCATTACAAAGCTCCTACACCCATTGCATTGCCGAAACTTCAAAGATGAAAAAGGAGCAAACGGATTTCTTCGCTTTGGTAAAAAACCAGAGGAAGAAATGAAGAGATTTATGTGTGCAAAAGGTACGAATACTGTGGAAATGAGATCTAAGTATGGTAGTAGAGTATTGGGTGTATGGATGGTTGTGTGAGAAATGGAATAAACAGGCGGATGTGTGTAAGAATGGAGAAAATAAAACATCAGTGGAACGTCGTCGTTTTCCAATTCATAATTTAAAAATATATGACATCAGCATGACGACAAACTGACATCATATAAACAGTGATACAACTTCCCTCTTTTTAATATTGTAGGGAAATATACTTCATTTTAATTACATTGAAGGTCATTAATATTTATTCATTATTACACTAATATTCTTAACTTTTTTTTTTCATCACATTCTTATTTTTAACAGTTTTTTATTCAAAAAATATAATCCTTAATCATGGTTTTAGTCCAGAAATATTGTTAACGTACTTTAAAATGAAGGTTAAATATTTTTATTAAAAATTGAGATGAGAATATATCTAGCCTTTAATCTTTCATTGCGAAATACGAATATACAACTTAAATTTTGCAATATTAGACTATTGGGTAAGTTGGCAAATTTGACTAAACTATTTAGCCATTTCCTCCAATTTATAAGCACATCACGAAATATGCAAGGAAATGCAAAAACAATAGCCCAATTAATACAAAACTCAAGTTTGATAACAATAGGCTTACCCATTACTAAATCAATTTTATGTACTAAGACCACTTCAAATCTCTTCATTTAGTTAGTCCAATGACTTCCTCTCAACCAACCTTAAGGGATGAGGTGTATTTAATCGAGACTTTTAATCAATTTTATGTACTAAGACCACTTCAAATCTCTAAAAGTATTGATGTATTCAGTTGAAATTTTTATAAACTTTTAAAAAGTTTCTAAAAGTCACAATATATTCAGTTTAAATTTTTTGGAAATCTCTATAAGTTTTTGGATATTCAATTTTTTTATGACTTTTAGAGACTTTTATAAAAGTCTTTACGGTACTAACTTTTAAATATAAAGTATTAAAATAAAATCTCAAAATTTGTCTCTCATTAATCTCAAGATTTTTGAAGACTTTCACAAAATTACCAGAAAAATAAAAATCACATCTCCCTAAATAAAATATTTTCCTTACTTTTCAAGGAAAATATGGTCATGTGACCAAAAGTAGGAAAATATTTTCCTCAGAAAAAATTGTCAATCAAACAACACAAAAGTAAGAAATTAGGTGGAAAAAAATACATTTTTCATGAAAAATATTGACAATCAAACACACTTTAAAAGCCTATGAATTTTTTTTCACTAATTTCATGCAAATCTCTAAAAAATCTACGGAATCTACATAAATTATCACTTACAAAAAGTCTATTCAACATTCAAAAGTCCCAATTGAATACCCCTAAAATGACGTGCTCTCTCATAATGTTAGCTCCAAACAAACCGTGTCACAAGATGAACTATTAAAATTAAAGTTATAACTAGATAATTCCGTATTTAATGTATCCTAAGTATTTTGTTGGAAGTAAGATTTATGTTCATTTCCTAAGCTATGCAATACAATATTTTAATTATAATTATTTTACTGATAAAAGTCAAAAGAGTTCATGAAAAACCTCACCCTCGTACTTGCTTTTGTTAAAAATTAAAATATATAATCTCTACCAATCTCCTAGCATGTTTTAAAAATTGATTCGAACATTGACTTGAAAAAGTTTATACAACAAGTGTCAAAGAGTCGCCCGAATGGTAAAAAAATGAAATAAATGAATAAAAACATACTTTATCAATAAAATAAACTAGGATCATGTGTTCAAGTTCACTCAGTTTTATGGGACGTGCACTAACTAGTTCTATGATGAACCGGTTATCAATTTTTCTTATTGACCTTATTGGACCACTTCTTATAAGATTAAAAAAAATATATATTAATTAAGGAAACCAAAATCGCTTAATTTCATTTCATGTTATGCTCTTATAGTAACAAAAAAAAAATGTTTCTTATTCTAGCATAGAATGGTGAAATAAATTGATATGGAAGGGCCACGTGGATTGTTGTAGAAGAAGGGTGATTAGGGCATGTGAAACCCTGGTTTAAGTACCACTACCCCACCCGCCACACCCCTCAATATATATAATATTCTCAAAGGGACCATTAGAGACCTAGCTTAGGGTGACAACTTAACATGACACCCACTTTAAGACCATTCCCTAATGTTTCTTAAGGAGACGCCAACATGGACCATTTGCCCCCTCTCATCAATAACGTAGGCCCCCCCCACCCTCAATGCTCTCTCATAGTTTTGTTTGTAGGCTAAGATTATTATGAGCCCGTTCGGTAGAGATTAAAATTGAATTAAAATTGAAAAATTAGCTGTTATTGTTGACTTTTATTAGACGAGTGGTACCCAATAACGGCTATATTTTCAATTTTAATTGAATTTTAATCCCTACCGAACGGGACCTATATATATAAATATGGGTGTGTTCGGTAGAGATTAAAATCAGATTAAAATTAAAAAATTAGCTGTTATTATTGACTTTTATTAGACGAGTGTGACCCAATAACGGGTATATTTTCAATTTTAATTGAATTTTAAACACGATCGAACAAGCTCATATATAGCCCCAGTTTGATGAGAATTGCTACTTGTACATAATAAATTATATAATTTGATGTGGCGGGAAAAAATTGAAAGAAAAAGTTGATTGCGTTTTAAACTGATAAATAATAGAGTGTCATGTGACATTATATAAATCATGATGTACATGTATCAAGATCCTTAAAAAAATATAGTAACTATTTCTTACAGTGGACTAATATGACACTTAAACCGTTAAAAAGAATGACATGATAGGTGAAGCGTGGCAATTAACTACACCGAGTACTTACGGGACTAATTTGACATTTTTATAGGGCCAAGACAAGACTGCTTCATCAACTCTTGCTTGCAGAATGACTTAAATGGGGTGGTCAAATTCGTCCCAAGTGTTAGGGTTAAGTATTTGC
Organism: Fraxinus ornus; assembly: GCA_903798235.1. Lineage (NCBI taxonomy): Eukaryota > Viridiplantae > Streptophyta > Magnoliopsida > Lamiales > Oleaceae > Fraxinus > Fraxinus ornus. Next base: position 12,701 of record CAIGRF010174043.1, read on the forward strand.
CGATTTTATAGATGGGTATTGTTGTCACTCACATCAATCGAGGTGGTAATCGAGCGGCAAATAGCATCTAGAACTCACAACATTGTTGTCCCTACATGGTGGACAATTGCTCCTCATTCATGTCCTCTTGACTTTGGATGACGTTTGTAGCACTTAGTTTGATTCTTTCTTTTTGATAATAATTTCGATAATACATTGAAAATATATAGGTTTTCAAAAAGATCCATATTTGGAACATTTCTTCTACTTGCATATTGATTGTTAATTCAATTTCTTTTGAAAGTTCAGATCAAATTTGTCTTACATTGCAATCAATAATTAACCTGAGTTCCATATAGATCACATTCAGAAAAATCTTTAAAAGTATATTGATAAAATTTTGTTACCATTTTTTAGTATAAGTCACCGTTTATTTCTCATTTTTCATTCATAAAAATGAAAAATATGACTGTTATCTATCACATCACGCTATCAATTTTCAATTTCCATCTCTTGTGCAGGGTCTAATGGCTATATTTTCCATTCTCACTCTACAATAATGAGAAGGACCTAAATTTTGGCAGAATATCTTCTCGAGCAGAACAAACAACATCATTTAACTGTTAGAAATGATCGTCAACAAAACTTGAAATTGCAATATTCACATATTACGATAGTACAGCATACTAAGAAAAAAATTATTTTTAAATTATACCGACCCTTAAAATCTCCTGGAATGAGCAGCAGTATTAGGTTGACTTCAAGTGAAAAAGGATGTCTGGTTGCTTCCACCATAGAATCAAAATCATGGTATGAAAGAAAAAAAAAATGGTGTGTTGTGTGTGTGTGTGTGAGAGAGAGAGAGAGAGAGAGACAAGGCGACAAGAAAGTTAGAAATGGGCCAGTGTGGCCGGGGAACCAGCCCAGTTTTTTTTGGGCTTTGTTCCCACTTTTGACATTATGTGTTGAGATTTCTGTCCGTGAAAAGGTCCTGCCTTTTCATGATTCTCTTTCCTTTTAATTAATATTTACTAATTCTTTTTAGAGCCATTTGTACATTAATAAATACTACAATTAATAGACCTCAAGTGCAGTATATGTACTCAGTCCCCTGTTCGCCCCGTAAACTTTTCAAACTCATTTTCAAGAACACATTATTTCAATAAAATAATTTAGTACGTGAACATATAACTTTCTTAAATTAAAATATATATTCTAAAAAAATCTACATCACCCATACCCTTACAATATTAAAGAAAAACCAGTTGATTAGCTTTTCTTAAGTAGAATTAACGAATATATATATATATATATGTCTTGATATAACTCCTATATATAGACCTTATTATGCCACATTCTTCAACACAGACTCTCTTCTCTCTTAAATTTTTATGCACCACATATTCTTTTTGGCACATTTGTTCCTCAAATCACTTCAAATCATAGGTGCGACATCTCCCATTCGTATAACAGTTTGTTGTAATTCTTTGAGAATATTAGACTAGTTTGACTTAGAAATGAAGCTGCTATCGAAGAAAGTCAAGTGCAATGTCCACGGCCAAGATTCTTCGTACTTCCTAGGATGGCAGGAGTACGAGAAGAACCCATATAACGAGGTTCGAAATCCTAAAGGAATTATTCAGATGGGTCTTGCAGAGAACCAGGTACCAGTGTGAAGGAAAAAAAAAAGAAAGAAAACGAGTCCATAGAATTTAGTTACAAGTCCTATTTTAATTTTCAGTCCTGTCATAATTACATTATGCGTTACACCTTGATTTATACTCATCCACTTGGCATGATTTACACCATTGATATCCCTCCCTCCCCCATCAATGCACGGATTCCCCCACATGGGTGGGGGGAGGGGGGGGGGATTGTCATGTTAGATGTATATCAGTATTATTCTTTAATTTCACACTTGTTTCAAACAAGTGTCTTCTTATATTTAGCTCATCGATTTTGACATTTTCTACAGCTCTCTTTTGATCTGCTCGAATCATGGCTTGCTCAAAATCCAGACGCAGTTGGATTCAAGGAAAATGGAGAGTCCATATTCAAAGAGCTTGCTCTTTTTCAAGATTATCATGGCCTCCCAGCTTTTAAGAACGTAATAATTTCAATTAGCCCACATTTGGTTTAGTTAAAAATATAAAAGTTGATAAAATGTGTGGTTAAAATAATGATAAAAATTGTGAATCTCATAAAATATATAGTTGAAAGTGAATTTTAGAAAATTGGGGCAAAAATATTTTTATTATTATTAATTTTTTTTGTATGCATAGAAATATCAAGTCTACTCTTTTAAGGGCATGTTTGGGTAGTATTAAAATCTGATTTTAATCTAAATCAAAGTCAAACAATCAATATCAAACACATCTTTCATGGGTCTCACATATTTTCAACCATATATTTCAAAAATTTCTATCACAATCCACTTAAAATCTGATTTTATTCTACACCAAACAGTACCCTCTAAATTTCTATTACCCAAAATCTCAATTGACATGAACTTTTTTTTTTTTTTTTTTNTCATAATATTATTATTTTTACGTAAAAATAATAATATTATGATAGATTGGCATCATCGGTGTTGAGATTTGTGTTCATATTCAAATGTCAATCTCATTAAAATGAGTAGTCCAAAATTTATAAATTGGTCTATATTTTCATTTTCATTCGATATGAGATTTTATCTCTTAACATGCCCTACAAGATGGTGGCTCGTTTAAGTAAATCAATCTTAAAATTTGTGTGCTCATTTTTTGAATCTTACTCGGATCGAATTGCTCGTTGGAGTTTCATGGGTTTTGATACCATATTAAAGCTTCGAGTTTCGTATTAAAATGTCAACTTTTATTAAGAGGTGTAGTCCAGTGCTTTATAAATTGGTATATATTTTCATTTTAATTCGGCGTGTTATTTTATTCCTTAACAATAAGAACACATCCGGATAAAGGCGTAAATGCATATACGAAAATATGTAAGATGTTTCTTAATAATAATAATAATATTAATAATACATCCAGAACCCTAGGAGTTTGACGGGTTTTACATGCAACAATTGCATGAGTTCTACTTATATTTTTAATGGATCATTACAAGTTTTCTATAAAAATGTTTTTACATTTAGTTCATTCATATTATGTAAATCAATGAGAATAATCAATATGCATTTAACTTTTCTATATGTAAATCCATGCAGGCATTGGCTGAATTTATGGAAGAAATCCGAGGAAACAAAATTCGGCTTGATTCAGAAAATTTAGTACTCACTGCTGGCGCCACTTCAGCTAATGAAACTCTTATATTTTGCCTTGCAGATCCTGGTGATGCTTTTCTTCTCCCCACTCCCTACTACCCCGGGTATGTATTGCTTAAACTGCCTCGTCTAATAGTTAAAGTTGTTATATAGACAACACACTTATAGCTTCAACACGTTTATTTTTCATCTAATTCCTGACACGTGCACAATTTTTATAAATGCAGGTTCGACAGAGACCTTAAGTGGCGAACTGGAGTTGAAATTGTATCAATACAGTGCAATAGCTCCAATGGCTTTAGAATTACTGGATCTGCTCTAGAAGAAGCTTATCAAGAAGCCGAAAGACGAAATCTTAAAGTTAAAGGCGTATTAGTAACTAATCCTTCAAATCCACTTGGAATAACATTGAGCCTGCACGAGCTTAATCTCCTAGTAAACTTCATTGATGCCAAAGGAATCCATTTGATAAGTGATGAAATCTATTCGGGCCTGGTTTTTAACTTGCCGGACTTCGTGAGCATAATGGAGGTTCTGATGAACAAAAACTACATGAATACACAAATTTGGAACCAAATTCATTTAGTATACAGTCTCTCCAAAGATTTAGGTATTCCAGGATTTCGAGTTGGAGCCATTTACTCTAGCAATGAAATGGTTGTATCTGCAGCAACAAAAATGTCGAGTTTTGGATTGGTTTCTTCTCAAACTCAGTATCTTCTTTCAGCCATGCTTTCAGACAAAAAATTTACGAAAACCTATGTTTCAGAAAATCGAAAACGGCTTAAGCATAGGCAGGAAATGCTGATTCGAGGTCTTAGAAATGCTGGTATTGGGTGTCTAAAAAGCAATGCTGGTTTATTCTGTTGGGTAGACATGAGGCACCTTTTGAGTTCCAATACTTTTGAAGCAGAGATGGAGATTTGGAAAAAAATTATTTATGAAGTCAGGTTAAATATATCTCCTGGATCTTCATGTCATTGCCCTGAGCCTGGTTGGTTTCGTGTTTGCTTCGCGAACATGTCAGAAGAAACCCTAAACCACGCAATGCAACGAATAAAAGTCTTTGTCGATTCTGAATGCAAGACTAACGTTAATGGCCACATTAGAAATCAATTCTGGAATAAGAATTTGCGAAGAAAATCACTTGCCAACTGGGTTTTCCGGCAATCGTTTCATGAATACAAATGTGAACGATAGCCCAGTATTCCAAGATATATTTACATTTCCATTTGAAAATTTGTTTTTCTCAATATTGTAATGCCGAGTTCAATATTTTTGTTTATTGTTTTTGTTTTGTTTGGTTTTTGTTTTTGTTTTTGTTTTTTTTATGAGTTCCTTGTAGTGATTGCACTCGGTCCTCATGGACGAGGGGTGAATTTTGCTTTAATTTGTAAACCAAATCTCTCTATTTGTTGATGAAATCTTCATGAGACTTATACAAATACTACTGTCAAGATATTCTTTGTAGAGGTGTCACCTAATTTTCAAACATATATTGTTGAGTATTTATTTAAATAAGTATAGCTCAAAATTGAAGAAGTTTCAATATCGAAAAGTTGTATATTTTTATGTTTAGACCCATGTTTATAAAATGGGATCGGATTGGCCAGCTCAGCTGGTAAAATCGGAGAACTGGACCAAAATCCGGTCTGGTTATACTAAAATAACCGGTCAATATTGGAAAATTGGCCAATTAAACCAAAAATCGGGAACCGATCACGGTTTTTGGACCAGTTCCCAAAACCCTTTTTAAAAAGTAATAATCTAATATATATAATAAAAATGTTACCTTAAAGATGGAACCCATTTACCCACTTTTCTACCTATGGGGCTCTTTTATTACCATTTTTTTGAGTCTCATAATTGATAAACTTCCAATATGGGATTTAAAAAATATTCAATAAAACACATTTCCTATATGAAATTGACAAACTTCAATTAATAAAGCACACTTTTCAATATTATTTAGGGAAAATTGCACCCACGGTACCAAACCATTCATTTTTTTGCAGTCTCTGTCTAAACATTTCATTTGTGTCACCCACGGTATCAAACCTTTAAACAATTCACATTTGGAGTCCAAGTTGACGGTTTCCGTCAATTTGACCGTTAGTTGACCAATCATTAATTGTCTAACCAATTGTTGATCAATTTTTAAAGGGTAAATATGTAAACTTTACATTTTTCATATGAAAAAAACTTAAAATAAAAGAATTAAATTAAAAAAAAAACTCAAGCTACTGTTCATTTTCTTCCCCCCCTCCATCCCTTCATATTCATCCCCATAAACTGCAACCCTAAAAACTCGACCTCCATAGATGGCTGCGTAAATCTTTAACTGGGATCGTATCCTTAATTGTTCTCATTTCTTGGATGCATTACATAAATATAAATATATATAACTGAATTTACTTATAGAATGTCACAGTCTAAAAGTAGCACAGCTTGCAGAAATTTCGATCGACACCCAGTTTATAAGGGAGTTAGGCGCCGTAAAACCAATGGAAAACTACCGTAAATTCCGACTCAATTTTTCTCCTTTCCTTTTTGGGGTTTACCCTGCTCCTGGAGGATATGACGTCATTTTCATAACATTGGAGGCCTTTGTTTACTATAAACCCCCTACATTTGGATTTCTTTCCCACCACCACATCATCCTGGCCACCGTCGGTGGTCTCCAAATAAGGCGCAAATCCAACTTCTGTTTAACCCAATTATAAAAAACCAGTAATGGAAGACAAGCCCACAATGTTGAGTTCCTTCCCCACTTCCACTAATTCCCAAAACAACAAAAGAGCTCGCAATTGACGGACAAAAACACCTCGAAATAACAGTTGTAGCCATTATCTTGATATTGGCGGTGGCAATCGGAAGAATGCAAAACGTTCACGTACTGCCATTGCCACCTGACTACCACCGACGGGTTCCTTTTCCTTTGTTCATCGTGATTTTCACCACATGCCTGCCAGCCGTTATCTGCTTTTGATCCCTTTCACCGTCGATCACTGTAGTGTCGTGCCGTTTGTTACTGATGCTAATCCCATGTGTGCTAAGCCTGGTTTGGTGTCGGCAATGAGGCCATGGTGCCATCGGTCGGCAACTGGGTAGGAGTGAATTTGATTTTTTTGGTGAGAAGATTGGGAAAGATTAAAATAGGAGATGAATTTTATTTTGTGGATTTTGTTTACTTTTTATATTAAAATTATAAAGTTACTATTTTACCCTTGTCTTATTTGATCAAAATTATTAAAATTTTAATTTTTGAGGTTGACTGACGGTTTTTTAGGGTCAAATTGACGGAAATTGTCAATTTGGACTCCGAGTGTGAATTGTTTAAAGGTTTGGTACCATGGGTGGAGTTCCAAGACCACTCCTGCCTCAGATCGATTTTTCTTGATGAGCCATCAGCAAAACGGTTCTAGGTAGGAGGCTCTGTCGGTTCCATAACCACCTCCACCTTAGGGGCTTTTTCAAATTTAGCCACAAAATCTAAAAGGGCTTGACCTTTGATGGCATTCCTAGGTTTGTACACTAAATCGAACTTACTAAGTTGGACAACCCATTTCAATAATCGTCCCAAGCGTCATTCTTGAAGTACCTATTTAAGTGGAAAGTACGGCCTTTCCTTGATGCAGTGACTATGGAGATGAAGAGCTTCTCTATGTCTGGATAGTAAGCCTCCATTGGCAAAAGGGCATCGCTTACATAATAGACAGGTGGCTGGTACGCATCATCTTCCCTTACAAGAACTGAGCTGGAAGCCTCATTGGAAACAACCAGATAAAGCAGTAAAAGTTCATCTGGCTTGGGTTTAGACAGGAGCAGGGCTTGTCCCGGGCATTTCTTCAATACCTGGAATGTTTGTTCACACTCCAATGTCCATTGAAACTTCTTCCCTTTAAGAGTTTTGAAGGAATTGAGGCACTTGTGTGACTTTTGAGATGAAGTGATTGAGTGCTGCTACTCTTCCAGTAAGGCTTTGTACCTTTAGGTTTCTGAAGTGATCTCATCTCAACTAAGGCCTTGATCTTTTTTAGATTAACCTAGATTCCCTCTAATTAACTATATACCCCAAGAATTGTTGACCTATGATTGACTTCTCGTTTTGATTATTACAAACAAATCACTTTTAATTCTAACAAATTGTATTCGAGTGTCATTTAGAGCGATCGTGAATGCTATCAAGGATAGAGGCACAAAAGATCAAGATCGTGATATTCGCAAATAGACAATCATTGTGTAAACAAACCTGGCAAACCAATGGAAGCAAAAGAGCTCATGAAGAAACAAGACACATAGATAGACATTAAGTTTAATCAGATATATGTAAAGGTAAAATGCTTCGTTATTTGGCCATGAAACGTCTAGTAGCTCAAAGCAAATCTTTTTCGCATAGAAAATAATACTTTCTCAAAATTACATAAAATCATTTTTCAAAAGAGTAAATACTTTTATCAAATAAATGAATTTATAGATCACTCTCTTTGAAAAGATTGTATAAGACTATTCTTCAATTAAACCTACATCAATCAAATTATCGTGAAGAAAACCATCCAAAGGGCAATTTTAGCCAACCGGACGTCTGGACGAGCAACTAAATTGACCGTTGCACATCTCTAACGGCTAGCTCGTCCGGATGGCCAGAACTTTTCGCCGTTTTAAGTGCTATAAATATCTCACTATTCCTTCACTTGTTTTCAACAACTTTTGAGCATTAAAGTGAGGCTTTTATTGATCTCATCTACCTTATTTTTCCATCTTTAAGAAGATCAATAACTTCAAATTCTTGAGAAACATCAAATGCAGTGTTGTTATCGGACAATGTAGTGTGTTCTTACGGAGAAAATATTTTGGGCTACGGACCGTGTCGGCAAACGGCGGGACACGACGAAGGAAGCTGTGGGGAAGAAGGATAGAAAAGGCAGCATTGCACAATTGCCAAGGTGCTTTTCAATGAGTTTTCGAGGAGCGCACCGTGCATGGCACAATTCGACATGCGTTGAGGCGCTGCGATTTGGAGACCGTCCATCCGAGGAACCAATGCTCAGAGGAGCGGAGGGTGAAGGTTAGTATCG
>CAIGRF010174131.1:27192-41695 GCA_903798235.1 Fraxinus ornus
AAATGTGTGGTCGAAAAGTTACGAGTCCTATAAAATATGTGATTAACATTAATTGTTAATTTTGATTTAGAAGAAAATCTGAATTTAAATTCCTACCAAAAGGGCTAAACAATAAAACCATTAAGATGTACATTTGTGTGCGTATATGCTTGCAGATGATATTATCAACTCATATAAATTGAAGCACATACGAAATGAAAATTTGAAAAATTAACCCAAATCCAAAATTTTGGATAAGAATCAATAGTGATGAATGGAAAATAAAAAAGAAGCGTCACAAGTAAATTAGGATCAGAAATGAAAAGATAAATATACAATGAAAATATTACTTAATTTAAAAATATATTTTATAGTAACTTATTTATTTCCATATCAATAAAAAAAGAGTAATGTTATTCATTTCCACTGAGGTTACAAACACAGTCTAGATGTCTCTAAATGATATGTTCAATGAAATGTGAAATTAAGCTCCCGTTTGGTGTATATTATTTTTAAAAGAATGCATTTTTTTTGTTGATGTGATGGGGAATATGTGGTTGAAAAAGAAGGAAAAGTTATTGATGTGATGAAAAATATTATTTTATTGGAGAATGTATGGTTGAAAATGAGTAGAAGAATGAGAATGAAAAAAAAATGTGGCACAAACAGGGGCTTAAATGACTTATTTAATTTCACATATTATTTAATCTCACATTAACGCCACCTAGAATGTATTTGTAACCCCAGTGGAGATGAATAGCATTCCTCATAAAAAAATTTTTTTATAAAATGAAATATGTTACTTATACATAATGTAGTGTCTATAATGATATACACCTTCTCGTATGAAGGGGCCCACTTCGAATATATTATATTTTATTTGAAGTGGGTCCCCTCCATGGGGGGGATGGATATCGTTATAAACATCACATTGTATACTACAACATCACCCTTATAAAATATACTATTATGTAAACTTCTTAAAGTTTCCCAAACATGTTTGTCTAACCAATCTAGTTATGTCAACGAGCCGAGCCGAAAAAAAAAGCTCGGGCTCAGCTCGAGCTTTTTTGGGCCCGAGCCGAGCCCGGTAAAAAAAAATGAGGCTCGGTCCGAGCTTTCTGCTTAAGCCTTAATGGGTCGGTCCGGCTCGGATTTTTTTATTTTTTAATGTCAAAATCTACATTTTTTTACTTAACAAATTTAAAATTTGTACAGTTTATACGTACTATAAATTAAATAAAAAAATTCGGGCTCGACTCGAGCTTTTTTGTGCTGAGCTTTTTTGGGCCCGAACCGAACCGAGCACAGCCCGACAAAAAAAAAATGAGGCTCGTCCCGAGCCTCGGCTCGTTGTAACCGAGCGCGAGCCGGGCCCGGCTCGAGCTNATGTGATACTTTGTGACCGCGAAATAAGTTAATGACTTATAAAATTTGTGATCGATAAATAAATTGTGACCTATAAATTTTTTTTTTATATGTGTTTGATAAATATATTGTGACCTATAAAATTTTTGATTTCTGATTGAGAAATAATTTGTAATCAATTAATTTGATAATTTATGATCAAATTATATAGAATTGTGATATTAATATATCTAATTAATAAATTTTGATTATTATTTAATTAATAAAGTTTAATTATCATTTGATTTTTGAAATTTTAAAACTTATCTCTTAATTTTGAAATTGTATATTGTAATCCTCTTAATTATGAAATTTTCCTTTATTTCTTTTAAACATTGGTCCAAATATGCATGGTCATTTCCCCCTTTCTTGGCGGAATGCTTTGCTAACTGGGAATGGCAGCCACTGTCAAAGCCCCATTTTTTCTTGCAACTTCTTTTTTCAAAATTTATTTTCGATCACACGTTCTCAAATAAAGTAATTTTACATGTAAATATAAAAATTTCCTCTATTTTTTAATCACACATTCTTCAAAAAATAAGTATTTCAAAACACATTTCTCTCCACAAAAAAAAAAAAAAAGGCTCAAACAAGAGCTCAAATTTGCTTCGGCACATATTTACAAATTAACGTATTGGAGTTAGATTGCTACAACATGATGATTGAAGTTAAAAGCCTACATTATTATCCGTTCGATAGGACTTTTACTTTTTCTTCTTTTTTTAGAAGAGCTTTCTCTTAAATTGCATTTTGTATGTTAGTCTTAAATCTTTTGTAATCCATTAGTTGTTTCATTTGGTGTTAGACTAATAGAGTCACTCATGCTTTCATTAAACATGCCTTTTTTAGAATCTTTTATATGGATTGGTGACATTGGAAACTTCATCATAGAGACTGTTTTGATTGATCTTTAAATCAAATCAAACTCTTGTTCGATGAGGGTTAAAATTATTTTTTTTAGTAAATTTTGATAAAAATGATAAAATGTGTGGTCGAAAAGTTACGAGTCCTATAAAATATGTGATTAACATTAATTGTTAATTTTGATTTAGAAGAAAATCTGAATTTAAATTCCTACCAAAAGGGCTAAACAATAAAACCATTAAGATATACATTTGTGTGCGTATATGATTACAGATGATATTATCAACTCATATATTTTCAAATTGAAGCACATACGAAATGAAAATTTGAAAAATTAACCCAAATCCAAAATTTTGGATAAGAATCAATGGTGATGAATGGAAAATAAAAAAGAAGCGTCACAAGTAAATTAGGATAGAAATGAAAAGATAAATATTACTTAATTTAAAAATATATTTTATAGTAACTTATTTATTTCCATATCAATAAAAAAAGAGTAATGTTATTCATTTCCATTGAGATTACAAACACAGTCTAGATGTCTCTAAATGATATGTTAAATGCAAGGTGAAATTAAATGACTTATTTAATTTCACATATTATTTAATCTCACATTAACGCCACCTAGAATGTATTTGTAACTCCAGTGGGGATGAATAGCATTATTCATAAAAAAATCTTTTTATAAAATGGAATATATTACTTATACATAATGTAGTGTCCATAATGATATACACCTCATATGAAGGGGCCACTTCGAATATATTATATTTTATTTGAAGTGGGTCCCCTCCATGTGGGGGATGGATATCGTTATAAACATCACATTGTATACTACAACACCACCCTTATAAAATATACTATTATGTAAACTTCTAAAAGTTTCCCAAACATGTTAGTCTGACCAATCTAGCTATGTCAACGAGTCGAGCAGAAAAAAAAAGCTCGGGCTCGGCTCGAGCTTTTTTGGGCCTGAGCCGAGCCGAGCTCGGTCAAAAAAAATGAGGGTCGGTTCGAGCTTTCTGCTTAAGCCTTAACGGGTTGGGCCGGCTCGGATTTTTTTATTTTTTAATGTCAAAATCTACATTTTTTTACTTAAAAAATTTAAAATTTGTACGGTTTATACATACTATAAATTAAATAAAAAAATTCGGGCTCGACTCGAACTTTTTTGTGCTAAGTTTTTTTGGACCCGAACCGAGCCGAGCCTAGCACAGCCTGGCAAAAAAAAAATGAGGCTCGCCCCGGACCTCGACTCGTTGTAACCGAGCTCGAGCCGAGCCCGATCCAAACTTTTTTCGAACCGAGTTCGAACTGCCCGAGTCTACGAGCTTTTTTGCCCTCTCTAGACCAATCTCATCTCTATCTCTATGACGTTGAACGGCGCTCCGAAACTAATTATATATCTGTCAATGGTCCAATAGAGTTCTCCCACGTGTCCATGACGTTCCGTATAAACTGTCTCAGAGACCAATTTTCATCAATTCATCCCCATACTCTGCAACCAATCTCCGATTGCCCATACATATACACATATCTGTATACGTACATAATACACAGTTCATTCAAGGAAATTCAAGAAAATGGAATTCCAGAAAACAATATACTCTAATTCAGTGGACGAAGATTATGATAATAATCAAGATCAAGCTATTGTCACGAGACGCATTCAAAGGCTGTCGTTGCACCTCAACCCAATATCAGAACTCCCAGTTTCTTCAGACCGACTGCAGCTGCTAACATGCGCTGGGCGTGCCAAGATTAACGTGAACGCTGAGCAGTTGGCCAAGTACATGCGAGGGAAGCACAGGGATATACAGGAGAGAGTATACGAATACTTCAATTCCAGGCCCGATCTTCAAACGCCGCTGGAAATATCAAAAGATGAACACAGGGAGCTCTGTATGAGGCAGCTTGTGGGTTTAGTCAGAGAGGCTGGCATTAAGCCTTTTAATTATGTTGTGGAGGACCCGGTTAAGTATTTTGCGATTCTTGAGGCTGTGGGCAGTGTGGACATGTCTTTGGGGATTAAGATGGGAGTTCAATACAGGTAAATTAATACCCCCTTTTAAATATAATGCTTATCTGTGATGTAGTTTCACGATGATTTGGCGTGTGGTGATTTTGCTTGATTTTATGTTATTTGATTGATTTGGTTTCAGGAACTAATATTGGGCGAAATGGAGTTTGTGGAAAATATTGATATTTGGGAAGCCTTAGTATTCATGAAGCTATATGAATCCACATATATTGTGGTTTTGGCATTCAATTTTCCTTAAGTTCATCTTTACAACGCAGTACTAAACAGAATTGGACAATGTAATGAACAAGATTTTAACTTATATCTCCTTCTGTACTGTGCAATCCTATCAAGTCTTCCACCATACAGAGATCTGTCTTATGCAATTTGGTATTAAGCACTGGCGTGCTTTTGTGTACGGATGAATGTATAGAGTGACTTCTTATGACATTGAATTGATCCTCATAATTCATCTAGGCTATAGGAGAAGAAAGAGATTGAACTCTGTTGAATAGCTATTGATGTTAAATGGTAGGTTGATCACAGTGCATGAATATGAACGTTTCAATGGGCATATGTAATGAATAAGTTCTATACCTAATTTCAAAATGGGGCCACATTTTCTTTTTGTTCATTTGGTGGGAGAGTCTCATTGTGTGATCTTGCCATGGATTTAGGTAGATTTGAATTTTATTAGACCTTTGATTACTTATTTTAGTTTTGGTATTGTGACAGTAAAGCTGTCTGCATTCATTTACTCTCATTACTCTTTTGTAATGGTGAACTGAAATACATACTTGAAACTCTTGGTTAGAAAAATAGAGAAGATGTATCGTGTACTGTCTTCTGGTGCTGACAATTTAAAACATGAATGGTGCATTACAATTTCTGAACGAGGAAGCAGGAATGCCGATATTTTATATGTTTTTAATATCTGTCTGCATCATAGGATTATTAAAATCGCTTGCACTTTTTTGCTTTCTGCTTCTTCCTGGAAAATGTGTGTGTTTGAGGCAAGACTTATATGTTAAAAGTACAACAGATTCTGACCTTTGTTGGTCTTTATCGGAAAGACTAATAAATTTAATGTTCCAAGAATTCTAATGCCACTGGTACCAATTAAATATTCTACTTTTAACTATAGAATAAATTTGCAATGATCTTACTATTGAAGCATAAATCTATACAAGCCCTATTAAAAAAAATGAAATGCTTGAAAATTTATGTGGTTGCTTCCTTTGAAGCACAGTTTGGAATGTACGAGTTAATTACACCTGATTTCTCCAGATTATTCAGTAAGCGAGAGGCCCAAAAACAAGGTTATAAACTTTTACCATGTTCATTGAAATCTGAAATATGATGTGGATGCTTAAAGAGTTAAAGTTTAAGCTTGCTTGCTCGTACATGATGGCATAATCGTTAGTTCTTGGAAAGAAAAATACAAATATCCTAATCATCAACCATTTTAACGTAGCTGGCCATATTTCCTCCTAGTGTAGAATCCAAAAGTGTTTTTTAACTAAAGATTTTATTCTTATTTTTTTCCTTCTATTTGCATGATTCTGATTAGACATTGAAATTAATGTTTCTTGCTCTGTATTACCTTTTTTATGACCCTTGTCATATTGTTGAAATTTGAAATTTCTGAACCTTCAAAATGGTATATATCTGATTTTTCTGCAGTCTTTGGGGTGGCTCTGTGCTCAATTTGGGCACTAAAAAACATAAAGATAAGTACTTTGAAGGTATCGACAACATGGAGTATCCTGGTTGTTTTGCTATGACGGAACTTCATCATGGTATATTCTTTCTCCTACTTTAATGGTGCTTCCCTATCATGTATATCTTCATTCATTGAATGGGATACTTCACATAATTTAATACTTCAGGAAATCCCTGTCCCTCATATAACATTTCTTCGAACTCGATGAACTGTAGCCAAATGTGCTTTGCATGTTAAATAGAAGTCAGTACATTCGTCCTACTGGCTACTGGCTATTAGCTAGTAAGTAGTTAAATGTCATAATGTATCTATAGTTTGTCTCTGGCAATTTGAACGCTCCTAAAAGGACCTGGGAGTAGTTCGTAAAATTTATTTTGTTCCTTAGTTTGACCAGTTGATATAATCAGTGATAAACAGGAATTTGTAACGGGTTTGAGATCGTCTCATGACAATGCATCAGTTCCATTTCCAGCCTAATTTACATCGTTTTACTATAATTTTTTTTTTTGAAATGGTCCTACTGTTTCTAATATCTTTGTTGGATATTTCAAAAAGGTTCAAATGTTCAAGGCCTTCAGACCATTGCAACTTTTGATCCGCTCAGAGAGGAATTTATTATCGACACGCCAAATGATGGCGCCATTAAGTGGTGGATTGGAAATGCTGCAGTTCATGGAAAATTCGCAACAGTTTTTGCAAAGTTGATGTTGCCTACTCATGATACGGGAGGTGTTTCTGATATGGGTGTTCATGCTTTCATAGTTCCAATTAGGGATATGAAGACCCATGAGGCACTACCTGGTATCGAGATACATGACTGTGGCCATAAAGTTGGACTTAATGGAGTAGACAATGGGGCATTGAAATTTCGTTCAGTAAGAATTCCCCGAGATAATCTTCTCAATCGATTTGGAGATGTCACAATAGACGGAAAGTATACTAGCAGCTTACCACAGCCATCACAAGAGGCGAAAAGATTACTAGCAGCTTACCTTCAATCAACAAAAGATTAGCCGCCACACTTGGGGAGCGCGTTGGAGGACGGGTGGGTCTTGCTTATTCTTCTGTTGGTGTCCTCAAAATTGCTGTCACGATAGCTGTCAGATATTCTCTTCTGCGCCAGCAATTTGGTCCTCCAAAGCAACCCGAGATCAGTATTCTCGATTACCAATCTCAACAGCATAAGCTAATGCCAATGTTGGCTTCTACTTATGCATTCCATTTTGCAACATCGTATTTGGTCGAGAAGTACTCCGAGATGAAAAAGTCTCATGACGAAGAGTTAGTAAGTGATGTCCACACACTTTCGGCCGGCCTAAAGGCATATGTCACTTCTTATACTGCAAAGTCTTTGAGCACTTGTAGAGAAGCTTGTGGTGGTCATGGTTACGCTGCAGTTAACAGGTTTGGCAGCTTGAGGAATGACCATGACATCTTTCAGACATTTGAAGGGGACAACACCGTGCTTCTGCAGCAGGTTTTTATCTTGAACTGTACACTACTGGACTCTATGAAGAAATAAAAATTAAGTTAAAAGCTTGTTTGCTGTACTTTCTTGTCCAGTACTGCATGTAAAACAAGTCCTTGGTGTTCTCGATGCAATTTAAAAATCATCTTGCAATGCAGGTAGCAGCTTACCTCTTGAAGCAGTACAAAGAGAAATTCCAAGGCGGGACACTCTCGGTCACTTGGAACTACCTCAAGGAATCCATGAACACCTATCTCTCCCAGCCAAACCCTGTAACCAGTAGGTGGGAAGGTGAAGATCATTTACGAAATCCAAACTTTCAATTGGATGCCTTTAGGGTGGGTATTTTTATTACTAACTGATGTCAGACGTATAAATTAGAGTACTAGAAAAGTGCTTATTGTTTTTAACAATTTTGTTTGTGATGACTGTTGTTGCAGTACCGTACATCACGATTGCTTCAAAGTGTTGCAGTTCGACTCCGAAAGCATTCTAAAACTCTTGGGAGCTTTGGTGCTTGGAATAGATGTTTGAATCATATTTTGACTCTTGCAGAGTCTCACATAGAATCTGTTATCCTGGCGAAATTTATTGAAGCTGTTCGGAGGTGCTGCCTACTTCCATTTTTAGTTCATTCCTTTTCCTCTATATTATTGCTAACTTTAATTTTGTCCTTCTCTCTGATTCAGTTGTCCTGATGCGAGTTCTCGAGCAGCTCTGAAACTTGTTTGTGATTTATATGCATTAAATCGGATCTGGAATGACATCGGGACTTATCGCAACGTGGACTATGTTGCCCCTAACAAAGCTAAGGTAATTTAGTGCTTCACATGATGATAAATAAATCAGATATCTGCATTGGTCACCTAATATGTAGATAAACTGGTAGTCGAAATTCCGTTGTGCCAAAACTCCCTAGTTGAAAAAGTTAATTCTCTAATTCAACTCTTTTTATCTAAAGCATTCTCCAAAATTAAACCACAAAGTTTCAAATCCCTTCCGAGCACCTCATACCATGTAATTTTAGGTTGACCTTTTCCTCCAAATTCACCATTATGCTAGCTCAATAACTTCTCTAACCAGTGAACTTCGTTGATCATCTCAACTGGTTTTCACGCAGATTGATCTTCAATTGACAATGTTTAACTCCCTGGTGAATTTACCCACTTTTCCTTCTGTTTATTGGAATCAATTATGATATAAGATGCATTCCTTTTCCTGTATCAAGTAAACGTTGAAGGTGAAAATGGCTACTTGCTTTCTGGTTTGCAGGCAATTCACAACAGAACTGCTGAAGAAATCCCTCTTTAATATACTAATAAATATGCATTTGTCCATCTATTGAGTTCCAATCGATGTGATTTTCTTCTGGTTTGCAGGCAATTCACAAATTGACAGAATACCTGAGCTTCCAAGTGAAGAATATTGCAAAGGAACTTGTAGATGGTTTTGAACTCCCAGATCATGTGACACGGGCTCCAATAGGAATGCAGGCTGCAGAAGAAGCTTATTCACAGTACACCCAATATGCTGGATTCTAAAATTAAAAAGTAAAAAAGGAGGATGTGTTTTATTTTGGAAATTTTCGTCCATGAGCAAATTGATTCATGTGGCAAAATTGTAATCCTCCGGTACACAAAAGCATATTATTATTATATGAATTCAGTGAAATCGTTATTCTGGCGTTCCTTTGTCAGACAAAATGCCCAGCAGGGTACAAAGTTTAAGAGCAACTCTGCAATGTTTGTCTAAAATGGGCTCTATCTTAAAAGCATATGTTTCTTCTGCAAACCAATTACAGATCAAAATATGTTCGATGTGGATGCTTTGAGATCAAAATTTGTGACAAGCGAATTTTCTGAAGATATATAGTTGAAATAGGGAAATTATGGATCTACGTGTAAAATTATTTTACTGAAAAAATGTAATTGAAAATTAGAGAATTTTAAAGAGAGAATAACCCGAGATAGAGAGCCACTTGTGTGTACAATGGCTGTAAGACCAATAACATGCACAGGGAGACTAGAGAAGAAAGAAAGGGTTTTGCACGCCTCTCGAAATATAGCTCAATGGTGTAAAGGACATGAGTGAAGTAGTTTTAGCTAAGCTGACAGCCACAGGGTGAGTTTGAATCCTATCTCTAACAAAGTTTGGAATTGGACTCTTTGTGGGCACTAATATGACAACTATTGTACCTTGACCTGTTGAGGCACACCCCGCAATTTACCTCATCCACGATGCTCTAGGGACGGGACGGTGAGAGGGCCTCAAGGTTGGGGTTCAACCTTTAAGAAATGGTTTTGCACGCTATAGTCTTGCACTGCTTCTTCCGCTCTGTTAATGGTATTTTGTTGTGGAGATTATATTTGTCTTCAGCAAGGAAAGGGGGTTGAAGAACAGTAAAGAAAGAATTTAACAGACATTGTGAACTTACAAAGAGAACCTTTGAGATAAGAGAAAGTCTGCTCATCCCATCTGTAATTTTCTAGCTCACCTTCACAAATCCATTTGCCATAAATTTAATTATTCTCAAACCAGATTGTTCCAGAAAACGGAAAGAAAAGCTCTCCAAACTTCTGAATTTACAAATATCTACTTCAACAATCAACTTGATATTAAAATGAAACTGTAGATCATTTCAAATGCTGAAGGATCTTGGGGGTGCTCTATAATTGTCATATGCATTTCGAGCGGTTTCACATTTCTGTCGAATATCGTCACACATTTTCACCGAAGCCTCGGAGAATTTCGTCAGCCAGTCAAGAACCTTAGTCAAACTTGTCTGTATGTAGCTTAAATTTGAAGCTCGATCTTCATTTTTCCCCTCATCTTTACTCTCTGATTCTTCACCGACTTGCAAATCATCTGCCGTTTCCTTTTTGTGGGATTCATCCGGCTGGTGTCTAACTGAACGTCTCAAATCAGATAGAAAAGCTTTGATTGCATCACTAACTTCTTCAGATGGCAAAGATTTTATACCGGCTGACCAGTCCCGACAGAGGACAAATATAGGTGGGGCCAGAACTCGACGAGGGGAGAATGCTCTTCGTCCCTTTTGTCGCTCGCGTGGTTGCAAAATGCAGTTTTGCAGCCAGCTGTTGAGCGCTTCCACATAAGATGTATAACTGTTGATCCAATCAGCAAAACTCAGGCCAAAATACTCTACCTCATCCAGAAGCTGATTTATAATCTGCCTTTGTGTTTCCCCATGAACAATTCCCGCAGAAGTTTTTGCATGATAAGCTAACGAGATAGTTATGTACTGGTTATGATGGCATTCGAGCATAGCTTTCCACATCCGGGCCAATCTGTACAGAATTCAATGGACAAGGACACAGGATTGAGCATTTACACTAGACCGTGTTTGGTAAATAGTACTAGAAGGAATTAAGTAATACTGTAATAGTATTGAAAATATTTTAACTTCTTTTTCTTGGCTATATTGTCTAATCCACCTTAACAGATCTGGCTTGGAGAAAAAGCACCTTAACTAGGTGGTGTGAAATTAAGGTACCATTACTAGAAGTCTCAAGGGTTTTAGGGAATAGAAGTTTTTCTCACCCCTGTATAAGTTCTATAGTTTGCGGGAGCAATTCTTCATCCCTCATTTTCTCTATTCGCTTTGATATTGAATCAACAGCATGAAGTGCCACTCTAATTCGTGAATGCAGATCCTTCACCACTGCTCGAGTTCTATCAATCGTTTGAGGACTAAGATCCTTCGCAAATTGGAGCCGTAGCTGGTCACACTTGCGGTCATATTCCTTCTGGATAGACTCACTGGCCTAGATAGGCCAAAGAAACAGACATAAATTAGTTGACATAATAATGCAAGAACAAAAATGGGTAACACATCACTAAGGCTACTAACAATGAGCAATATGCATTCTTTCACCTCGAGGGTGCAGAACTCTTTGAATCAAGTTCATACCGAAAACAATAGCCAAGTTAGTCAGTAGGTGTAACTTTATTATGGCCAAAAAAATTGACTCACCAAGGAACCCAATCTCCTTAGCAGTATCCAACAAGTTGTAACCCTTGATAACGATCAACAACAAAATAAGCTTTATTTTTAATAGCTTTTGTAGGCCATGTGAATCATTTTTCCCTGGCTACGTTGGATCCATTTACCGAAAGATCCAAGAAGTCAAATGTTTAGCTAGCACATTGAGCAACGATGCCTTTAGTCTACCTCTCCCTCTTCTTACTTCTAACGCATACTAGGATTGAATCACTACTGTGAACGGGAGTTTCTTTAGGTTTACACAACACATTCTCCAATATTTATAAGTGGTGCATATTTGATGATAAAATTATTTGAGTGATTCGTTCCATTTTCTGACTTTGCCAGCTTTGTCATGATTTCCCATTTGGTTGCCTGAACCAGTTTGAAAATTCTTAATGATTTAGGTAGTTAACTCCAGCATAATGGCAACACTGCAACTATAATTCTCACAGCCGCCACAACCCTCGTGTTTCTTTTCACATTTGACATTCTGTAATGTCAATCTTCCCACTAGTTTTCTAACATCTCAAAAATATTTTCAGAGTTTATCCAGAGTAAGCAAATTTGATATTAATTAGGCAAAATGAAACCTAATCCCGTCCCCAGACAAAAAACCAGAGCTAGTATGAATACACTCCTGGTTTCGTACTGGGAACTAGAATGGCGATTTAAGGTAATGGACCCCCTTCTATCAAGGTTTGTCAACAATCAATGTAAATACAAATCAGGACCTAGGCAACAAAGATATATCATTTAACAAAAAATGCCTGTTTGGTAGGAATTTGTTAAGGGATAGAATCCCACATCGAATAAAGATGAAAAAATAAACCAATTTATAAGAATTTGAACTACTCCTCTTAATTAGGTTGACATTTTAAGATGGAACCCCAAATCTTAACATGATATCAGAGTTCATTAAGTTCCAACAAACAATTTGATCCGATTAAAACTCAAAAACACTGAGCACACAAATTTCAAGATTGGTATGCTCAAACGAGCCACCATCTTGCGAGGGCATGTTAAGGAATAAAAATGAAAACATAGATCAATTTATAAGAGTTTGAGCTATTCCTCTTAATTAGGTCAACCTTTTAAGATGGAACCCCAAATCTTAACAGAATTAAAATCAGATTTTTAGTATATTTTTATAGAAATTGATGAAATGTGTAATTGAAAAGTTATGAGACCCATGAAATATGTGGTTAAAATTGATTGTTGACTTTGACTTAGATTAAAATCTAGATCGGTACCAAACAGAGGCAAAGTGATATTCTACAAGTTTCATTTGAGCTCTTTAATCGTAATTCATTTTAAAAACCCCAATTTCCTTTAACCTGTAATGTGAAAATTGATGCATATAAATAATAATATAACAACTTAAGACATGCACTACTGTTAAGTCTTTCATGCCATTTCTTTGAGGTGGCTTATATGCAGCATTGTCATTGTCAACAGAATTGAGAAATACTGTGTCTCAGATCTTGTCTTATTTTATTACCTGTTTACCATTTAGGTAGAATACTATCACCCATTCTTATTAAGAAATGGAGAGAAACATCAAAAAATAAAGAAAACCAAGTGCACTTAATTTCACTGTGGCAATATTAAATCAAGTACCTTCACTTCATCATACAGCTTTCTCTCCCACGCATAAAGTCTCTCCAGTGTGGAAGAGTGACTTCCAGAAATCATGCAGAACTCTTCAATAAAATCACTTCCACTGTCATCATTGTCATCCTTTGTGGCAAGAGGATTCCTAGAGGACGATGACCGTGATGATGTTGTCCGTTTCCAGGTTATAACCTTGGTCACATGTTCCGATCCTGCACATTTTCTAAGTATGAAAATTGACAGAAATGAAGGTTTATCATGTTAAGTTTCAACTTAGCAGGGCAATTCTCAATACTTTTGCAATGTCAGTATGCTATCTTTAAATTCATGTTAATCTTCCAGTTAAAAGAAAATCAAGTAGAAGAGATGTAGCAAAAACTGATAATACCCAATGTTTTACAGAAGGACAATGGACAAATGCATAAAATTAAATGTTGATCAAGGCATAAATTAAAAGTACTGCATCTCATTTAGACAAAACAGCTAAGTTGTAAAATGATTAAGTTAACTAGAACCAATGAAATTAGTAAATAACAGTCTATGGTGCTAGGGTACAAGCTGGTACATACCATCAGGGGCATTAGCACCTCTTCCTTGACAGCAAGCAGCTCGAAAAGAGGCTAAATAAACAGAAGATGATGATTTACCTAAAAATAATGCCATTAGGGTTCCAAACCAGCACACCAGAGTCAGAACAACTAGAACTTAAAGTTCACAAGATAGAATTGCATTTCAATAAACTAAAGAAATTATCACTAGTTTCTCAATTCAAAAGTGCATTATGTGCTTTCTTGATGTCATCAAGAAATTATTACCTTTTGCCTCGTATCCGATACTGATTTTGCTGGACTCAAGCATCCTCGATACCTCTTTCCCTGATTCAGATGCTCTAAAGAACCGGTTATCAATATCCTTTATGCTAGAGAGAAAATCTTTAGCCCTGTGTGTTATATACTCCGAAGGATCTTCCCTTTCAGCACATACATCCTTTTCTACTGCAGATTTATTTATCTTCAAATTATACTGTTCTAAAGGAACCTTCCCCGCCACATTTCCCGCTGATCCATTCACTTTTATCTCATTGTTTACATCTTTCACTTCACCATAGACTCTTTGCTGACTACTACTATCATTCTTTTTGTATTTGGCTGAATTTGAATTGTTCACAACCAATTTACCGTGTCCATTTCTTGGAGTCTCTGACTTCGGTGTCATAGGCCCTTCCTGAATCCCACTAGTGTTATCATCAACACCCGTCTCACCAAAATTCCCATTTATTCTCACATCATCAAAGTTCAAATTCAAGCCATTCTGCCCCACAAATCTAAAGCTCTCATGCTCATCAGCAGGGTCAAAAAAATCCCAAGACGACCCTGGTTCAGGAGGCGGAGGCGGAGGTGGAGGCATTGAAAATTCACCCTCCTC
>CAIGRF010174152.1:10352-31410 GCA_903798235.1 Fraxinus ornus
ACACGAGATAATGAATATACAAGTGACAAAATGATCGAAATTGTTATCCCGATGGATTGCATGTACAACAACCTTGAGTACATAATATTTTCTGTGATGAAACTAAGTGCATCAATACAAAGAATAAAAATACAATATAAAGTGAAGAAAAACTTACATTCGATGGAAATTTCAAATGATATTTCTCTAACATTTTATTTGGAGCTCAAGAGGAATGATAAAGATCCTGCAAGCTTTCCATTGTGCGTGGATGCGACAACTGTATCAAAAAGTCACGAGATTGGTTATGCCATGCCTTGTAAAACTGGATGGTTAGCAGATACTTCATTCTTCTAAACCTTGCTAGAACAATATATACATTACAATATCGAACAGATAATTATATAGTGTACTTTGACCTTCGAGTAGTAGGATAGGTTCGATCTCGATTGAGCCAAGTGACATACAAGCGGCTAGCATGTTAAAAAGTAGTGACATAATGTCGTCGTTTTAATTATGTCACTTTTTGTTATAAAAAAATGACATTATGTCACTATTTGTCATACAAGCTGCTAACATGTTAGAAACTACAAACATGTTATAGTTAGGTACAGGTACTAATTTTGATCAACTACATGACAACATTCCTGATCCTTTGATATTATAAATAAAACATGTTCAAAACTTCAAAAATTAACAATTGAAGTTGTCCCCTCACTATTCACATTGTCACTTTTTTTGTCAAATCAGTCATTACATACATTAACTACTAACCAATTTATGTACATCTACAAAATATTCTAACAACTAAATCAGTCATTACATAACAAGACATGTCCGCTTCTTCAAAATTATCTTCTTCTCTATCACATCAACATATTACTAATCAGTCTCCTTTTGACACCTATTCATTATCTGTATCATAATCATCATCTTACTTCTTCTTTTCACAAGCACATAATTGAGCTGCCGAGTTTCTTCTAACACATAGAATGTTAAATATTTTTGGCATTTCATTTAACTTTCTGTTAATAAAGTACTATGCATACTTAATTACATATATTTCACAGTCTTCACTGCATGTAAAAAAGAAAAGAAATTGAGATAATTAAATACATGAATGTCAAATGAAAACAAAAAATAAAAAAAATAAAATTAGAAAGCAATCTAACCTGTTATTTTGCTGTAGAAGTTTTGGAACCATTTTTACAATCAGTGGTATCAAAGCATCTTCTTCCAAAATGTATTTTCCCTCAATTACCAAAGCCTTCCTCACAACCTTGTGGTACGAATTATATACATTAAGACACATATGTTCGATATCAAAATGAATCCAATGTACTGAATTTGACATTCTCATTGGCATAAGCACATGGTCAACAAGGCTCCAACTTGTATTACACGGCATATACTGCTCGATAACACTTGAAAGAAGAGAAGTCTGCTTTTTTAGAGCAGACTTATCTTGACAAAATTCAGTATATAGACCTCTAATTTGGTTATCAAATAAAAAGTCAGTGATTGTAGTCTTTATGCTTATCCCATATCCATGTCTTAACATCTTCATCAAATAATAGAAACACACATCGATATGCTACAAAAAAAGGGAAAAATGACAAAATCAACAATTGTACTAAAAATTATATAAACTAATCTTAAAGTACCAACAAACAAAATAACTTATTGTGTCTTCTAGACATTCGTTCAAAGTATACAATTCGTAGCACCACTGTTTGGTAGATATAGCAATATCACTAAAGTATATGCAATGATTGATAATAGAATTTTCTTCGTTAAAACGTTTATGCCTACATCACATAATGCAAAAAGTCACATGAAATGTCACTTTATTTAAAGAAATCACAAACAACAAATACTTGTAACAACTTATTTTTTTCATCAATCCCTTCATGTACCAAAACTCAAAAGCATCAACATCACGTGTCATCGGAGGGCCCACACCAACTGGGAATGCAAAAGTGTCTTTTACAACACGTTTTATAGTCCTCAGTGTAGAATTATATTCATTGACTCAAGGGGACTGAAGAAGTGTTGCATGTTTCTTTTGTCTCTTCAAGGATATGTCTGGGGTCACATCATCATCAATATCAATATCTTTAAAATTTTCCTCTTCAGTCCCAGTTTCAGCTTTAATCGCAGCCGTGAGTTTCACAACTTTCTCCCAAATTTCATCTTTCAATTCAAATTCCTTGTCAAGCACTTCAAATCTGCCTTTATCGGGTGGTTATGCAACATGTTGGAACATAAAAAATAACACAAATAGTAATGTCAAATTATATTAATGTAAAAACATATATAAGTTATGAAGAAAAAATATATTAAAATGAAAACACAAGTACTCCATTTTTTGCTAAACTACAAGCAACAATATCAGCAACTCTTAACCAATCATCTTCATGAAATTCTATTTCATCATTCAAATTTATTTCAAGTACCTTATCACTTTCTTCAGTTCTCTTGTCACTATTTTCGATTTCCTTGTCATTTTTTCCATTGTCTTCTCACTTTTTTCAACTGACTTGTCACTTTTTCTGACAGGCACCTCAACCTCACCATTCATTTCAAACTCAAAATCTAAAGAAAAATTACAAAAGTCATTAGACACCTTGTCTGTTTCACCAAGTAAACTTTTCATGTCATCCTACCAAAAAAGTCACAAAGATACACGAAAAAGTCACAAAGATATCCAAAAGTAACAATAAGTTAAAAAAATGACAAAAAGTCACCAGTATTAATTTTAAACTCGAAAACTCTTAAATACCTCCATTTTTTCTTCATTAACAGTTAGCATCTTGTCTACTTTGCGTTCCAAATTTTGTAGACGCTCCATCAATTCTTCGTTTGTTTTAATCATTTCTTCAACATCGAGATCTGAAATAGTTTTAAAATTAGATCATTTGATTGAACAACATTCAGTTCAACCTCAGACAGCCGTCTCAGAAATTCTTCATCGGATTATTGGACTTCTTGAAAAGAACACAGAATAATAAGAAGCAATAAATTGAAATGACATAAATAGTAAAAAGAAAAAATGCCCACAAACCTCGTCAATCTTCCCATTGTTTTTCTTTTCTACAGACCTTTCAGCTCGACCAACGAATTTTGTTTTTCCTCCATCCAATAAATTTTTCTATTGAACAGCATGATGCTCAAAATCATCAACATCCTGATCAACCCCAAACCTTCAACAAATAAACCAATTGCATACTCTTCTTCCTTCCTTGCATCAAGGGACAATTCGATTTACTTCCAACTGAAAAATACATAATCATATAAATAACATAAAAAACTAAAAACATAAAATAAATTAAAAAGGTACAAAATTTACTTTAATCAAATAAAAAATGTTCTTCCTTAACCCCCACAAATATCACATGCTGATTACTACTCCAACTTAACATTCGAGGACGCTGAGGTTTATGCTTAATGCTGTAATTCTTTCGAGCAATAGTTGGGATAGTTTCATAAATCCATACTTGAAAAGCAACTAGGAATCCATTCAATATATACTCTAAAAACTTATTTTCCACAAAAATATTCTTCATTCTCTGATTAAATGCACACTTTAGGGATAATAGAGTCGTACTAAAAACTTCTATACCTCACGAAAAAGAATTCAATTTCTCAGACTCCACAAGACAAAAAAATGAGTCATCA
Source organism: Fraxinus ornus (assembly GCA_903798235.1). NCBI lineage: Eukaryota > Viridiplantae > Streptophyta > Magnoliopsida > Lamiales > Oleaceae > Fraxinus > Fraxinus ornus. Next base: position 14,010 of record CAIGRF010174152.1, read on the forward strand.
ACTACCTTATGATACGATGTACCAAAAAGGAATATGTAATCAAATAAATTATGCATATATCAATGACATCTTTATCTAAAGTGTCAATAGACAAATTTATAAACACTTCTTGGACCTCTTTTGTTAAGATGCTTTGGTAATCTTTGAAGTATTGTTCTTTTAAACAACTCTTCATTCTATATCGGGTAAAATCACAATTTCCAGTACATGTAAGCCCCGATATCAAACAAAACTCTTCAATTGAAAATCTCACAAATTTGTCACATATGTTGAACCACATTACATTTGAATTTGGATGCTTAACTTGTCTAAGCAACAATTGGTGTATCAATTGTGGTTGCAATACTGTTTCCTTTAAATCAATGAAAGCACCAAAGCATGTATTCTTAAATAAAGTCATTTGACATGAACTAAAATTTTCATTTAATTCTGTTATCACCTCGTGTGGAGATAATATGTCGGCTTTTCCTTTGAACCAAAATGATTGAGGGATTACCAAATCTCAATCCTACAAGAAGAAAAAAGATACAGTTAAAATAAAATTCAACAAAAAATACATGCATTAGAAAAGTCTGTAACATACATATTTGTAACATGTTATAATGACTGAAAATATATTTGTAATATACAACAACTAAAAGAGTGCATACTCAAAAAAGTGACAATAAATAAAAAAAAATGACATAAAGTTAAAAAAAGTGACATAAAGTCAAAAAAATGACAAAGTTGAAAAAGTCACAAAAACTTGAAAAAAAAAGTGACATAAAATCGAAGGCATAAGCATGATTGTCAACTCATATTTGCCTAAATTCAAGTGAACATCTAAATAGGTAAGGCGACAACAAAATAGCATCCAAGTTAAGTCATGGTCATTCAAATTGATAAAAAATGACAAATATGAAGACAATAGGACTAGATGTTGACCACTTATGAGACTACAAGATAACATAAAACTCTCTTTTACATGCAAATATCAATCATTGTGGATGTATGCATGTCACTTTTGGCAAACACTAAAAAAAAGTGACAAAAAATAATAAAAAATTGACAAAAATTTTTAAAAAGTAACTATAAGAATATTTCTCTAACAAAAGTGAATTTTTGATTGTAAGACGCCACATGAGCAATGAATTGGAATGTTAAAGTCATCAAACAAAACTTCAAATTTTGTTCTACAACTTCTATTACCATTTTAAAGAAAGCTATAAATGATAGCCTAGTTTCAAACCCTACTCTTGTACAAAACTGTTAAAAGTCTAAATCAAAACATTTTCAAACACATTGTCTTAAAATCCATGGTTTATGACTCGTATAACCTTGTAAACTATAATCACAAGCATCACTATTATTTTTCTCTTTTCTCCATTCTTAAGATTCTCTCAATCTCTAATGAGCCAAAAATCCTCATTACAACAATAACAATCCCACATAACATGACATGTGAAGTCTATTAAACTGCAAAAATAAAAAATAAAAAAAATACTAAACATAATGGGCAAACTAATTACTACAACATTCAAATTTGTCATCATTTAATCACATGCAAAAAGCTGTGTTGTCTTTATCAAACATAAATTTCAAGTATTATTATCATATTTCATGCAGTTAATCAGACATAAATTTTACACCAAAAAACTAAATATAATGCACAAAATACAACAAATTTAAAGTATCATTATCATGGTAAAGCATAAAAAAATGTTGCTACCTTGAGCTTATAAAAGGATGAAGAAATTTTGTTCCTCTTTTTTGAGGATGGTTTTTCTTTGAGATTTATTTGCCTCTACTTTTTTCGGCCATTGCAGAAATACGAGTTAATAATCGGAATCAAAATCAAATTTTTGGATTTCTGATCTAGGATTTCGGCTATTTGGGATTTAAGGTCGGAATGAGAATGAGATAACGAAGCCGAACAGATACGGCGAGAAGATGAAGAAGATGAAAAATGGGTCAAAATGGAGATTTATAGCCGGATTTTGCTCGTAGATAAGGAATCGTACATGGAGTTTTTGGATTTTGCCTTTGGAAGATTTCTACGAATGAAGATATGAAGCCGAATGGATACGAAGGGAAAAAGAAGAAGAAATCGACAGAAAATAGGTTGCAAATGGAGATTTACAGTAGGATTTTGCTCGGAGAGAATGAATCTACCTAGAGTTTTTTGGATTTTGCCTGTGGAGATTTCTACAAATGAGGATATTATGTTTCTGGGGGAGTTATGTTTGGACTTGCTGTAGTTAATAGGGTTGGGTTTTGATTTTACTAATTTAGGATGTAATTAATACTTTCTTAAAAGGCTTAACTAAGGGAAAATTTTATAAGTAAGAGGTTTAGTTTCACCCATTTCAAATTTAAGAGATAATATTTAAAATTTAAAATTTCAGATTTTTAAGGTTTAAAATTTCAAAAGTCAGATTTTTAAGGTTTAAAATTTCAAATCTCATATTTTTTTAAATTTTATTTATAAATTAATTAATTAAACATATATTTTATTTATTAAATATATTAATGTCACAAATTCTATATAATTGGTCACAAATCACAAATTTCACGAGTCACAAATTATTTTACGACCACAATTTTAAAAAATTTACAGGTCATAAATTGTTCATCGATCACAGATAAAAAATTGAAATGTCACAAATTATTTTATGGTTACAATTCAAAAAATTTATGTCACAATTTATTCATTGGTCACAAATTAGAAATTTTATAAATCACAAATTAATTTACGTTCATCAATTTGAAATTTTATAGATCACAATTTGTTCATCGGTCACAAAAAAATTGAAACGTCACAACTTATTCATCATTCACAAATCACAAACATTATAAGACACAACTGAGTAGATAACAAGTTATCAAATTATCGATAACAAATTAACAATTTTTTAGGCTACACATTTTTTTTGTCACAATTTATCTTTTTCATTGATCAAATATTATCTATCCATCACAGATTAATAAATTTAATGGTCACAAACGACCAAATAATCTTGACCACTACCAACACTTGTGACTACAGCCTCACCACTACCACCAACAACATGGCAACTGAAATCCCGTTGTCTAATCACCACCACCTCCAAACAACAAACCATCATCTAAAAATATATACATAACCACGACAACGACTACCCACAACTACTGCACCACCACCACTAAAACTAAAACCACAGAACTTCCACCACCACCCCTTATCCTACAACCTAAAAAAATCCTCAATCCTACCATCATCGCCGCCATAACCATCTCCATCACAGCCGCCACTACAACTGCCATCTCCTCTATCTTCATCTAAACCACACCGCAACCACCAACCCCATTAAAAAATCTCCAAACCGCCACCGCCACCAATTCACCACCACCGTCGCCCACTACCAACCTCCAAAATCAGCACCACCAACAACCGCAAACACAATAAAAAAATCCAGAGATAAAATGGCCGCCCACACCTCACCACCGCCACACCCATACCCACACCGCACCACCACTATACACCACCACCAACACCATTTACACAGCCACACGTCGCGACGGAAAGAAAATGGAGAAGGGGATGAGAGAGAGCAACGACACACAAGTGCACGAACGCCGCGACACACCGTTGCCGATCGTGTGCAGCTTATTGGTTGGTCGTTGGAGCAGGAGAATGCTTTATTTTACCTGTTGAAGTTGAAGCCGTCGACGGGAGAGAGAGAGAGAGAGAGAGAGAGAGAATATGGGTAATGATTTGGGATTTTTAGGGTTTGGATAGTATTAAATATTTGAATTAATATTTGATTTTTTGTATAAATAAAGTTTTTATCTGATCTTTGAAATTGAGTTTTTATTATTCTGATTTTGTGTAATTTTCACTTTAATTAATTTCAGGGGTATTATAGGGCCTAATTTCCTCTATAAATGAGTCAATTTCTTCATCAGCCCAACTACATAATTAAAGCCCACAAGAAGTCGAATGGCTCAATAAAATCTCCTCCCCGCTATCAACAAACCCTAGTTTCGCCATTCTTCACGCCGTCGTCAGTCGTCACTTACATGTGTGAATTTGTAATTTGCTTTAAATTTAATTGTTTTTCTATTAAATTTGCCCAATGATGGAAAAAATTGATGCATTGATGCGGCACGGTGTTTGATTCATCGTTGGCCTTTTCGCATCACCGGAATAATCAGCTGCCTCCACCGCTACATCCACCACCACCACCTCCTATACTCTTTAATATTGATAAATAGATAGATAGATGCTCACACATGCACTTGGTTGCTTGGTTGTGATGGTGGTGCGTTAGAGGCCTCTGATGGATCCACATCGGATTAGCCGTCTGTGATTCTAGAAGCTATGAGATCTGAGGGCTCTACTTTTTGCAAGTTTTATTTTGTGCTCTATTATCGATAATATATTAAGTATTTTTAATCTTTCTGTATAAACATATACTGACATGCAATATTTTTTGTTATTTTTTGCGATCATTGTTAGTTTGTGTGGGATGTGAATTCCATTTCTTGTATGGAATTTTATTGAAGAACCAAACTTTGTTTATATCTTTTTGGTTGTGTGCACGGGAAGGAAGGTTTAAGTTTTGGTTTAAAAGTAAAATCAAATTTTCTTCTAAGTTTTAATTTATTAAGTATGAATTTGAATTACTTTTTATATACTTGCTCTAAATTACTTCTAGGAAAGTAACTTTTAATCATGAATACTACAAACAATTCTATGATTTGTAGGTTATGCTGGATTTTTTTTTTTTATTTGTGTTCATCTTTGTAAAAGAAAATCCATCTACTGGAAAGGTGACTTTCTGCATTTACAATCCATTGGAAGTTGTTATTAGGAATAGTTCAAAGCTTCAAGCTATGTTTAAACATTTGACTACTATTTTCAATATATATGGTAGGCTACTTATATCTCTTTGGGCACTTTATATGGTTCATTACTGCTTGTATTGAAATATCAATGCTTTCGAAGCAAGTTGATCATTTGCCTTAAAATTACGTTGTAAATAATTGCCATCTGCTAAGATTGTTAACTTGTTGCAAATCAGGGGGAAGTGGCAGCAGTAAGCCAACTGCATTATCTCCAAAGAGTAAATGACGTCACCGTTTTCCTAGTAAAAGTAAGAATCAATTCCATGGTTTTACTAATGTATACTTGGATTTCCTGTAAGCAATTCCATGATTTTTTCCCATATATGATTATAGGCTATTTCGTTATATCTTTGTATATTCCATATTGGGCTTATGCAGTGATAAAACTATTCATTAGATTTTGCAGTTCAATAGGTTGCCATTTGTCAATGGGCTTTCATGTATCATTTCCTCAGGGACCTAAAGTGAAGATTGCCCTTTGTTTTGAGTTTTTCATATATGCTTTATGGCATGTTTATAGTGCATAGAAACTATGATTATTATGTTGTGAGTAAGATCAGAAAGGTGCGGTAACGGGTGTTGCTATTTGAGCGATTATGAGCAGGTGGTGAAATAATCGGCGGAAGAAATGGGGAAGTAGGTGAGGCTTGGCGGGGCTTGCACGAGGGATGGGAGGCTTGCATTCCTATCTCTATCCATGTTTTATATAACCAACAGACCAAATGATGATGGCCCATCCGAGTTAGAAGTTTCTTCTGGCATTCACGTTTTGTCAAGTGCAAAGCTAGACGATCCATGGCCCCAAGCTCAGAGGTTGTAACATAGTTTCAACGACTATCTATTGAATAAATACGGTGAAACTGAAATTTTCATTGAAGAGATGGAGGAAAAGCAAATTATTCTATTCCACGCATGAAACAAATTTTCTTTATGCATATTTCAAATTCGAAGTTAATTCTTAATGCAGACATGAACCATCTTTCTAGAGGTCTAAAAGTGGGTTGGGAATATATTTGTAAAAACACTTCAAATGCCCATCTTAGCAAAAGTTAATTTCAATTCTTTCATTGCTATTTGTCATTACAATCGTGGAAATAAGAAAATGTGGTGGAACTAACTGTCCGGCTTTACAATGGATGTCTAAGGGGTGCTAGCGATAGCCTTGTTGGATTAAGGGTTCGTTTGACAAGATTATTGTTTTTACTTTTGTTTCTTGTAGAAAAACTTTTGAAAGAAGAAGTTTTAATTTCTGTTTTGAAACTAACTTTTAAAAGATCCTATTTCGAAAGTTCTTTAAGAGAAAGTCAGTTGGACAATCTTTTTCTATAGATTCTCCTAATTAGTAGGATTTTCATAAAATTAGTCAAATAGATTTAAAAGTAACTTTTAGGTATTAAAAATTCATTTCGACTTTTTAGTAGTCATGTAAATTGGCCCTGCACTATATAACTCAGCTTATTTTCTCTATGATCCTAAAGCTATGGTGTTATTGTAGCAATAGAACCTATCATTTCATTCTTGGCAAAATCAAGCAATGCGGTGGGTATGTGATGAATTCGTCATTCAGACACCCATTTTGTTTGGATTTTTGTCAACTTAATTCCCATACTTGGTTAAAGTAGGACGGGTTTGGTTTGGGAAGGGCAGGTCTCTGCTCCATTTATCGTCCTATTTATTTTTTTTCCCTTTATATTATTATTTTTTTTTAATTTGTTAAGAATAATTAATGTTCTTTTAAAAATGATGATAAATCTTTTATTTTTATTTGATAAAAAATGTAAATTTAAAATTGACTTTAAATAGGGCGGGTAGAGGGAATGACCCCACCTCATTTCCTCTCCGTTTACTCGATAAGATGGGTAATCTCTGCACCATTCGGGGCGAGGCTGTCCGGATATCAAGTTGAACGAATTTTTTTACTTTCCCTAAAAATTATTCTCATTTTCACCTTTAGTTGTGAAAGTGGTCATTTCCATCCATTTCAGTTAAGCTAACGGTTAAAAAAATTCAACTTTTCGATTAGAAAGACGACAATACTCGATGCTTTTAGTTAAATCTAGGGCGAATTTTCGGGTATTTTTAGTAAATGAAATCGTCGGGTCCAAATTTAATTATAGAACCGTTTGAGTTCGGTTCTATTTTGTTCTCGAGTTGTACAATAATTATTTTTTTTATATTAGAACAACACTACATTAATTCGACTATGACGTGTTCAATCTTAACTTTTACAAAATAATGTAGTCCAATCTTGTGATATCTTTTGCATACTTTCTGTTGAGTTCTTAATAAATTTAGGTCGATTTAATTAATTGAGTTTGATTGGGAATTAGAAATAGTAAAATCATATTTTAGGTTTGGATTAAATTAATTAGTTAGTAAATTTATTTTAAAAAATAAAATAATTTGACATATTTAAAATAAAAAATTTAGTGAGATTCGGTTCTTCGTTTTTTGGTCTAGAACTAGGACTGGACAAAAGTCCTGAATTGAACCGAATCAAAACGAGCGGTTCTTCATAAGTTAAATACCCGAACGGATATCCGAATTGAGAATCGATGGGTTTGTGTCGGTTCTCGGTTCTAAACCGAGAACCGAAGAACTGAATCTAAATAATTTTTTATATTGAATTAATTAAATTTTTTTAATTTTTTTAAACAAATTAGCAAATTAATCCAGCAAAATTAATTTTTTGCAACTTTGTTAGCCCAACATTTAATTTTGGGCCTTATCCTTAAATTTATTTATTTTTAGCTCAAGCTACCCAATATTAGTATCTACTTTTTTGTATGGATTACCGATATTTTAGTATCAGTATCTACTTTTTGATATTTGTATTCATTGAATTAATCTTATTGGACAACTTGTTATTTATATGTTTTTAAATTGTGATACGTTAATTTGTAAAACTTATGAATGAAAATATCATTGGTTGTATTTATGTAGTGTTGTTGTAAATATTAAAAAATTTAGTTATGGTACGGAACCGAACCCGAACGGTTCCATAATTATATTTGGACCCGACGGTTCCATTTTATTAAGTACCCAAAAATTTTGGGTCGGTTCGGGTCTCTTCAGAATCGAAACGACCCATGTCCAGCTCTATCTAGAACAAAAAATCGAATCAAATTCATCGATTCTCAATTAAAATACATGTTCGTATATTTAACTTAAGAAGAACCGCTCGATTCTGAAGTTTTATCCTGCACTAGTTAAACCAATAGAAATATAATGAAACAAAAAAACAAGTCGCATACAACATGAAAAAGATCCAACCTCAACCATCCCACCCCTTTCCCTCCACCTCGTCGGCCACCATCACACCATTGTTGGAAAAATTCCCTGGCGGATTGTGAAAAAAATAGGGAAAGATACTTTTGAGTTGTTGCAAAAGAAAACATCTCAAACTCTTCTTTAATTTACGGCTAGTTTTTCTTTATTACCTCAGCCGTGATTGTGGATGCAGATATGCAGATACTTTTGTTATTTCTCATTTTTACCTTGTTTTTTAATTTATATTTTGTTTACGCAAAAGTAAGTGTATAATAATCTCTTTAATAAAATAATTGACTTTTTAACAGTAAACGGAAAGGATTAATTGCAAAAATAGAGGTGAAAATGAGGAAGTTTCTGTCACCAATAAAACGGCAAGTGGAGGGAATATTTGGAGTTGAATATTTCATTGGTCATTGAATTTATACATTTGTCATGTTTTACTCACTGAATTTGAAAATACTTTCGAATTATCACTGTATTTTACTTCTATCAAACTTTACTAACTAAACTTTAAAATGTTTTCGAGTGATCATTGAACTTCACACGTTGTACCTCATCACTCACTTACTTTGTTCGATTAATTATTGAATTTATATCTCCGTCACGTTACTTACTAAACTTTAAAATGCTTCTGAATGGTCATAAAACTTCATAACGTTTTCGAGTAAAATTGATTTTCTGTGAAATTTGACCTAAATTAAGAAAATAAAATAAATATTGACTAGATAATGAAACTCTCAATCTACGATGAAAAGTATGGTTATTGGTCAATAGAATATAATTTCTCTAATCTTAAAAAGCTTTGTTCAAGGAGAAAGATGAATACTAGCTAAAATTGACATAAATTTTAATTTACATCACAATATTCATTTATGTCTAAAAAATAAAATGGAAAAATTATTATTTTTATTTCGATTGACACGGTAGACCCAAATCAAGAAAATAATGTGTGTGTGTGTGTATATATTTTTTTCAAACATTTTATGAAATTTTTTATTTGGAGTCAATAAAATTAATTAATACTAACAAAATATAATTTTTAGAATCGTCACAAGGTAATTTAAGATGAAAGAAGGCTGTTGTCTTCATGTATGATATTTTATACTTCAAAATTTTCAATTTTTGAACAGTTGAATTAAATAAGTAAAATTCAATGACAACTCGAAACCATTTTAAAGTTTAGTGCGTGAAGCGTAACGGAATATAAATTTAGTGAAAAAGCCTGATGAATGTATAAATTCATTGACTGGAAAAATATTTTAAAGTTTATACTGAGTAAAACTCGAATATTTTTGTAACGTTAGGTACTTGAGGGGGTTGTTTGTAATTTAGTCTACCATTCGCCGTTCGGAGCCTCGGAGGGTAGTTTTTTGTAGTATTCAGTATTTTGCCGCCACCTCTTTGCAGAAATTGAAGAAGGAAAGATGTTGGAAGTGAAGAGCTTAAAGAAGACAGTGGTTCCTAAATCCCTCTTCGACCATCCGTCTCCTGCCAATCTCCAGTCCACTCGTCTTGCCCTCCATGTCACTCTCTTTTACTTTGTTGAAAATTGAAATTTAACAGACATCCCTTCACATTATTTATGTATATTTGAAGTGTATATACTTATTTTTTAAAGGTTTTTGTGGGGTTTGTATTGTTTGCAGGTTGATGGAGATGATTCTTCTTGCTGGGTTTACATTGCTTCTGGTTCCCGCATTTACAAACTCCTGGTATGTATCAAAACTAACATAGAGATGTGAATATTGAGTCGGTTACTTAGAGTTTGGAAGTGAGAATTGAAAACAGTAGGAATGGAACTATGGAAGCACAGAGTTCACGATTGAGGATTTTTACATTTCAATGGGTTCTTTGGTAGAATTGGGAATGAGTGCCAATGGAAGTGAGTTCTTGATTTTCGTTGTAAAATGATATCAGACGATCATTTCAGAGGGCTATTTGATAATACAAAATGTAAAATTAGACACTGACCACAAATTAACAGGAAGTAAAGGGAAAAATGTTCAATTAGTTTTCCAAAATGGTTCTGAATAATACTATTGAGTCGGTTCTCTTGTTACTTTTCCCTTCTTTTTGTGCTAATGGTGTGGTAACTTATCATTTTTGACTAGAAATGAGATCATAGTTGGGATATAATTGACATATGGATGGGTTTATAGTGGTTCGGTAGAATACTATTGTTTAATCTTTTTTTTTTATTTGGTAGATTTCGATGGAAGATTCTTTGGTTGGTCGAGGAAAAGAAAGTCTCCTAATCCCTGAACAAACTCAGGTACACACGTTGCAGACTTCATTGAAAATCACAGGTAGAACTTAGAAAATGTAACTTTTCATTCAACTCACCAGTAAAGTGTAAATGAAGGTTCTGGACTCAGCATTGGTGAAACGCTGCCCTCATCGATCCGAAATTCAGAGTATAGTGCTTGTTGAAAGTGAAAGTGAGGATCTATTTATTATATGACTATCAAAACCTTTTTCTGAGCACTTAGTTTATCAAGTTACTTTATGAGCATAATTAGATTTAGGGGTTTCATTTTTTTCTGCTCGTAGTTATTACCCAGAAAAATAAATTTGGAATGGATGTTAACATTTTTAGTATTTAACTTGAATTATTCTTAATATTTATAGTAAGATTTATCATATAGCATTTTAAATTGAAGATTATCATTGAAGACAAAGAGAGAAATATTTGCAATCGATTTTATCTTAATATTTATGGAAATATTTGTTACCTCACTTTTTCCAATTGAGCATTACAATTGAGAGAGAGAGATAATGATAAACTCATGAGAAACTACTGTCTTTGGATATTAGAGATCAATTGATGCATCAGTATGTGTGCCTACACAGTGTACCCCAGCCCCACACTGAGGACAGAATAATTAGTAATTTTCCTTGTTTTTCAGTGTCATGTTTGTAGGATATAATTCCTTAATGTTGGTTCCACTTCTGCAGGCTTGGGTCGCTCGATATTGGGAAGTGTGGACTCTTTTGGTCATCTTATGGTTTCTCAATTGGATTCTAGTGGCACAGGTACTTGTTCACTAATTCCTTGTTATGGTTTTAGTTCGTTATTTTTATTTCTTTTTGCTGTTTGCTTCCTTGTTCAATTATGCTTGTGCAATATAATTCAATTTCTGGACACCAGTCTTCTGCCATGGACATGCACATAGATGTGAAGTTGTTAATATTTCATGCTTTGATTACATAGCCATTTGCCTGACTTTCTTCTCCTCTTTGCTTGTTTCGGATTTTTCCCATTTATATGCTCATGAAATTTACTTTGATGTCTTCAAAACTAGCCGTGTAACACCCTCAACCATTCATGTGTAAAGCTAAGAACAATTGTTGTGTGCTGCAATCTATTACCAGTTATGTGATGCTTAATTTATCTAGTCATATATGCATCAGCACGAAGTCATCTGAGGAAGCATTGCTCATGCACAGTTTATATTAGGGCATAATTGGTTCGGGCTTTTACTACTGGGCTAAATATTTTGCACCCCCTGGTTCCAGATGTTGACGGGCTTAGTTTTTCAGTGTCTCCTCGAGATTATGGTGTTGGAGAAGGCAGTTGGACGGGACTTTGTTTTAATCCAAATCAATGGTTCATGGTATTTAACTACCTATCTTGGACCTATGTTCAATTGTAGTGTACTTGAAGTTGTTTGCCTTCAAATTTTGCTCATATTTTCCTGCTCCATTCGAAAATTTGTATGTATATTTGCTCTTGCTTGTATATATTCTTGTCAACATCTATGTTTACTTTATCCTTGCCTTTTTGCTTCCTGTTTAATTATTCTGTTTGGATATTTAGTTTCACCACTTATGAATGGTTGAAACGTTTGTAGATGCTTTGGAAATGAGAATTAGAAGTGAAAGATGAGATGGAAGAGCAATTTGATATTATGTTAATATGATGTCAAATTGATCAAAATGAAGCTACTCAGTACTTCAAACATATTGTACCTAGAAAAGTTTACTGAGATAGGAAGTCTGCATGCATGCTTTCGCCGTATTCCCTGACTTGATTGAGCTTAGTCAGACTGCTGCTTACTAAATTTTGTCGTATGCTTTTACCAAATATTGCTAATCTAATCAAACATTCCTGTAAACCCAATTTTTCTGCCATATCTTCATTCTCTTTGCCTTAAAAACACACATCACGACTTTATTAGCAGTTTACAACTATCTTGTTACATTGACTGCATACCTTTTCTTTCTCAGATGGAAGAATATAATGTGCCTCTTAGCAACAGTTAGCATTTCAAGACATATGTTCCTCTTTAGTGGTCTTTCTGAAAAAATAGCATTGTTTTTTTTTTTAATGGACTTTCTTGTTCCTATAGAGTATTTTAAGACAAATAGCAGTGAAGATGCTCCAAACTTTTATTTGGTTTGCTATTTAATATCTTTTAAGGATTACTCACCTCTTCATCATAGCATTTTTGGTTGAAGTATTGATTTTCAATGCAGATGAGAACCAGAAACCTAACTTGCTATCTTGTCATTTGGGATTCTTACTGTCCACACTAATTTTTCAGGGACAATGATTTTTGTTCTCTGTATGAAGTGACTCTTAGTCGAAAGTAGTCCACTCCTCTGACTAGATATTCTTACTTCAGGCAGCTGTGGCTCGCGGCTTCTGTAAAAGTATTGATGTTTATGACCAAGATATTCATCTCCAAACTTTTCGTTCGTGAGTACTTCATTAACTTCTATATGCTTAGCCTAGTTTGTTTTGGTAACTCTACTTCTGCCATCTTTCTCTTCTGAACTTCCAGTTATGTCGCTTAAAATGTATTGACACTTTGTAAACAAATAGTGAGAAAAGCCTAATATGAAAGTCTCCACAGGTATCCTTATTCTACTGCATAAGAATGTTTTTCGAGCAGTAGGTTTAGCCTGGCTGTTTGGAAGGGCCATTGTAAATTCAAATGGACATTTTCCTAAAAACTGAAAGTGAGAAAAAATACTTTAATTTTGATGTACTTTCATTTACCCCACCAGCATCGTTTAAATAGGTCGAATACTGCTATGTTGCAGTTATTTTTAGTGCATAAGATGAATCATTGAATGCTTTATTTTTCTTGCTGTGCAAATTGCTGATATAAAATTATCAACTGGCAAGTGAAATCACGATGGTAGATAATCTACTTCTGATTTTTGATTTTATCATTATTTTTCTTACTGAGAGTACCTAATTCCTTGTAGGCAAACTGTCATGGAAGTTTTTTCCTGTCATTTCTTTTTGGCAAATCACTTGGTGGGCCTATGAATATTATCCCATTTTCGATCATTCAAATTTTGTTGGCAATGCTATGGGAAGTCGGGGTTGTTTGAGCTGTTGCAATAGCGAAACTCCATGGAACAAATTATTTATATTTCCTAAAGGGATATTAAGACTGTCAAATTACCTGACAAATTGACTCTCTGTGCGATATATCTCATTATTTGCATCAAGCTGGAATGAGAGATAAAAGACAAAACATTATTATAGATTTTCATTTTTTTTATAATGTAGATGTTAGTCTTAAAGTATAATATTCCTACATTTGCATATTCTTTGCTAAGAAGTTGCCAAGAAATTTATTCGATATTCTAATGTGTAAATTTCTTTCCAAATTTTTATATTAGACGATATAAACTTTGCTGATAAGGTCGCTAAATGTTGCAGATTGTCGTATCCAACTTCACTGAATTTTATGCAGAATATCAGTGGAAGCGACAGTACTCTATTAGCCGTCACCGAAGGTTCCCAGGTGTTTGTTATAAAATCTTTTGCATGTTTGATTTATTTGTGCAATAACTATTAATGAAGTCATTTATTATCTATGCCAACAGCTAAGTATTTGGGACTTGCGAATGAAAGAAAATGGCGGCTGTGTGCATAGGATATGTGGATCTGTTGGGGATATCTTATATGCAGTCTGTAATTCTTCATGTGGTAATATTGCAGCTGCTGGAGCTGATCGCACTGTGACTGTTTATGATCCTCGCAGGTCTGTTGGTTTTCAAGGCATATCCTGATTAATAATTGTTCTATCATTTTGATGTCGATGCTATCTTTTTTCACCACATCATCATGCTGAGTTGAAGATGTCGTTTTACACGCACATCTGGTATTTTCCTCCTGTCTTACAGAGTAATAAGTCATTTTCCTGAATCTAGCTTTCGGTAATTATATGGGAACAGAGGGGAAACAGGGAGAAAGGGCAGGAAACAAAAGTGTATATTCACTTTTTCAAAATTATGATTCTTATTTCTTAGTCTTCTGCCAACATGTTCCCACCGTTTTCTGGGGCAAGTTTTTTTTTCTTAAAGTTAGACCTCTTAAAACTCCATGCATGCATGCAAGTGTGGGTGTGATTCCTTTATCTATCGAACATTCAAATGCTCATGAGTCGTGGCAATAGAAATTTCTTCCCAACTTCTCCAATTGCTATATTCTGTCTGAGCTCATAGAGATTCTTATGGATGTCTGTGGGCTCGGGGGCTCGCCAAACCCTCTTAGCTTCACACAAAAAATTATGGTACCCCCTAGTTTTTAGGCCTTTAGACAGAATTTGTGATGAAAATTTAGCCTAGCAAAATATAGTCAGGGCTTGGGCTATGGATTTAGCCATGGTATGAAATAGCCTGGCCCAAGCACATTAAATAAATTATCTTTAAGTTCCTATTAGATAGAAGCTTATTTCTTAAGAGTATATTTATGCAAGTCATTTTGATTAAGAATTTCTTATTTCTGTAATTCTTACACACTTTAAATACTATAATTAATAAGACAAATTCCACAAACGAGCCCATACAAAGCCCAGCACAGCCGTAGACCAACAAAGTCCATGTGTTAAGTACTAGCCCAGGCTGAGCTTCCTCTCACCCATTCGACTCCTTGGTGAATGGTGTCATCTCAGCTGAAAGCCACCTGAGCCTTGACATCCCTAGTGATTTTATGGTTCTCGCTAATAAAGGAAATATTATTTAGGAAAATAAATGGTACTGCTTTTTTAGTTTAATTTTATCAATTGCTGACTCACAGACTGGTCTTTCTTCTAAATTTTGAGTGCAGATGGGCAGCATTGTCTAGATGGCTGAACTGCTCAAAGTATGAGGTCAGTTGAAATCTTTAATGAGTTTCAGAACATGTGAGTTTTGCCATCAATGGGATTTTAATTCTGTGTAAATTTTATGTCAACAACCGCACCGTGTATAATGATTTTTTCGAGTGCCAGTTTGAAAGAATGGTTACCTTTTCTATTAGTTTTCTTTAGCATCTCTGTTTCATGATATTCCCTATTCTAAAGCTAGTTAGGTTGTATATTACTGCCTGGATAATATTCCTCTTAATTTACATTCACCGTTTTCAATTTTATACTGCAGATAACTGGACTTGCTTTTTCATCACTTGATCCTGACTACATTTATGTGCAAGGAGTAGATTATGAGGTAAATCCTTCAGGTCTTTTATTCACATTATCTGATGAACCTTAAATCTAATAAATATATATGTGATGCTTACCATTTACCGTTTAATATAGTTAAATCATATGCCTTTTCATCATTTATATTTGCCACATACAAAAAAAATGAAAGGTTTGTCTTCATATTCACCATCTTCGAACTTTTTAGTGATGCGTTTGTGTCGTGTATTATAAGCATTCGTTCTCTCGTTTGTTTTCTTCTCTGATATGTTTTTGGCGTTTAAACAACCATATATAAGAGCGTCTGGAATGGTTTCTAGAAGATAACCATATGTCGATGTCCAATGCATGCTTGATGTTGGAAAAATGTTTACGATTTAGATTAGAGAAAAAAAGTTTGTACCACTCCCTACAAAATCAATGTATATTAGATGTCCAATGCATATGCTTGATGTGCGCATCTTTGCAGGTTCTGTGTGGACAATGGAAACAAAGCAAGAAGGCATTTTCCTTTAGAGGAGATTCAAACTGGCTTGGATTTAGTAAGGTATCATATTTGTCACAATGAAACTTACGAGAGAATATATGCAAAAATTTTAAACGTACATAGACACGTATATGTTCATTGTAAATTTCAATGAAAGCCATGTTGAACTACTGTAACCATCTAATATGTTCGTACATTTTCAATATCTACGAAAATGATTGTCAACCCGAGAGGGGATTGGACTCAAGTGGGCAGTATCAAATTAGGAAAAATGGCTAAAACCTTGTCTATTGTACTGTTCAGTTTTATCTAATATTTCATATCCTGTACAAGTGGCCAGAGAAACCGAAGTTGCTATATATACTAACATGGTCACTCTTGGTTTGTTCAGTTTTTATAAGTTGAATGGGCCGATTGATATTAAGTGTTCAGCTTATATAACTATGCAGTGTTTGCTAGTTTTTTAAGTGTTTATAAGTTGTTGGTCCTATGGAATGTGTTGATATGGTTGACCAGCTTAACATATAATTTAAGCTTTATCTAACATGCTCTAATTAGAAATCAGGTTGTATAATATAATTTTTGAAACTATTTTTCCTCTCGAGGGCAGAAATTGTACTACTAACTCATTTCAAATGTTCCTTGCAGTGTTCCAATAGAGATGTTGTGGGGGGATGGTGTGATTCAGGTAGCATATTTATTGCTGACGTGTCACGAGGGAATGGAATTGGCTCGTAGAAGGTCATCTCTAGAGAAATACCATGTTAAATGCTTCAGCCATCCTTTCGTCCGGTCAGATGCTTTCCCCTACTTTAATTTCCGAGACTGCACTATTTTCATGAATGGGTGATGACGGCATCGCATGTCGTGTTCAGGATTCCTCCTGATGTTTGTAAATCTGTGAGCTACCAAAACTTTACTTTTCCCCTCACATGTTGAACATTATTTTCAAAATTTTGCTTGAAAAAAAGATCTTTTTGCTTCTAATGTTCATACTGATTTTGATTAGTGTTACACTCTTGTGGTGTTTGGTTATAGAACATTTACTTCTATCTGCATAAATCTATTGCTTTAGCGAGTAATTTTTGGCTTTTATGGTGTGAACACCCATGGTTCTTTTTACCCTTCACGCTTTAACAAAAAATTACCAGATTTGACATTTAGATCCACCATTTTCTGTACATAACTCTCAATGGAAGCCCACCAAAAAATTTAAAGGGAAATTGTAAAAAATCAGGGATTTAAAGTTTAGAATTCAAAAATCAGGGACTAAACTTTATTTTTCAAAATTCAGGTGATATAAATAGTCTAACCCTAATTTTTCAACCATTTCCCCCTCCCTCCCCTCTCTCTC
>CAIGRF010174156.1:0-13088 GCA_903798235.1 Fraxinus ornus
CTAATTCTATGAGTTTTAGGACTTCTTATAAAATATAAAATCTTTAAGGACTAAATTGAAACTTTTATATCTTTGTAGTGGCTTTTAGTTGCAATTTATGTATAAGGGGTATTTTTGAAAGTTTTTCTTTTCTGTAACCTATTTTCCGTACAAATAGGTTTCCTCTTATTGCAACGTCCCATATGAAATATCGAAATCAATTATGTTACCTCTGTTAGTACAACAACTTGGTGGACCACTAGAACAATAGAACAAAATTCAGTTGATGAAACATATTATTATGTGTTTCAATTCCACTACAAGACATTTTTTTTATGACATTTGAGGCTAAACTTGTCTGATTAGGCTCTATTTCATGTTTAGTGTGTCAAAGTAATGAGAACCATGATATGAGATGTAGTAAGGACGAGGACATGTTGATTGTGAAAGAATGATCAATGATTAGGTCACGAGTAAAGAAAATCAATGAGGCTATGAGATTAACTGTTCAAGCTATGGTGAATGAAATTTCGATCACAACAAGTAAAAGAACAAGTTTCATATTGAATATGGAAGAAAAAATAAGATGAATCAATTTGGTTCAAGCAACGGAAGGAGCTGGAACGAAGGCCTATGCAACCGCATAGTATAACTATACATGCGGCCGCATGTATATATACCGAGACCAAGATGAGAAATGTGGATGGTCTACGCGACCACAAGTCATAAACTTATGAGGCCGCTTACTAAAATCGGTACGCATTTTTTTTTTTTCAAATTTTGCATAGACTTCTGTTTTAGTTAAAACTCATTTATGGTATCATTTTTTTTTTTAGGTTTAATTCCATTTTTAATTAGGGTTTTGAAGATTCCCTATAAATAAGATTATTCTTTTCATTGTAAAACACACATTTTGAGAGATATATTGCGAGACATATTGCTTTCAACTTGTTCTTCATTGAACTAATTCCAAACTTATCAAGAGTTGAATTCTTGTGGCGTTCAACAATTCAGTGAGGTTTATAAATTTTGTGATCACGAGGTCAAGATATTGTAGCAATTATCTTGGTTCTTTGGTTCAATAATTATTGGGTCGAGCTTTCTAAACCGTGATATTTGATTTTCTTGGGTTTAATCTAATCTGTCGTGAATTTCGTAACTACAACTCCTACGTGGGTTCGTATAAGTTGGTATCAGAGCTTATGCTCAAAAAATTAAGGTTATATCCTTTTTTTTTTGTTTGAGTCTTCATCTTCGTTCTTCGTGTTCTTTATTTTTTAAGTCATTCAATCTAATTAAATTATCAAGAAAATTCAAAAGTTGCTTGTGCCCTAGATTAGTTGGTAAGATCTCTCCATGAGAAGGTACGATGATAGATTGAGAAGAAAAATGAGCATTAAACTTCTCAAGAAAAAAAAGGATGAAAGCACGTTACATTTCAACCAGGAGATTGTGTTTAGGTGAATATAAAAAAAAGGAAGGCTTTCCAGCTCAAATGAAGTCAAAGTTGCAACTGAGAAGAGATTGACTGTTCTAAATGCTTGAGAAGATCAACGATAATGTATATAAATTGGATCTTCCAGGTGAATATGACATTTCTACTACTTTCAATATTTTTTATATTTGCTTGTTTGATGCATGTGGTGATTCGATGACGAATCCTTTTGAAGAAGGGATGGAATGATGAGAACCATGGTGCGAGGTCTAGCAAGGACGATGACCTGTTGAATGTGGAATAAGGATCAATGACTAGATCAAGAATAAAGAAGGTCAAAGAGGCTATAGGATTACTTGTTTAAACTATGACGAATGAAATTTCAATCACAACTAGCAAAATAATAAGTTTCATATTGGACATGGAAAAAGAAACAAGATGTATAAACTTGGTTTAAACAACGGAAGAGGGAGTTGAAACGAAGGCCTATGCGACCGCGTAGTATAACCATACATGTGGCCGCATATACCTATACCAAGATCGAGATGAGGAATGTGGATGGTCTATGCGACCATAAGTCATAAACCTATGCGACCGCATAGCATAAACTGAGGCGCGTTTTTTTTTTGAAAAATTCCGCATAGACTTCTATTTTAGTTAAAATTTATTTAAGATATCTTTTTTATATCTTTTAGATTTAATTATATTTTTAATTAGGGTTTTATGGATTCCATACAAATAAGATCATTTTTTTAATTGTACAATACACAATTTGAGAGTTATTATTACGTGACATATTGTTTTCAACTTGTTCATTATCGAACTAATTCCGAACTTATCAAGATTTGAATTCTTTTAGTCTTCAACAATTCAAGTAAGATTCATAAGTTTTGTGATCATAGAGTCAAGATATTGTCGACGATTGTTTTGATTTTTTTGTTCAATAATTTATATGGTCGAGCTTTCTAAACTATCATATTTGACTTTTTTGGGTTTGATCTAACCTATCGTGAATTTCGTAATTATAATTGTTACGTGACTTCGCATCACAAAAGCACTTGAGATGACAGTGTAACCATGCCATGCCATGCTAATGAATAGTTTGATTGTTGATCAAATGTAATTGCCACTATTATGTACTAGAACACACCTATGGTAGGACTTGTTTATCATCCAACGTGCCAAAAATGCCTTTAATGGTCTCTAATCGAATTAAATGCAAATATTTCCTACAATTTTAAGGACTCAAAACATTTGAAAAAGATGTAAAGAATTACACTTGAAAAACGTTGTTCAATGAGTCGTTCTAGCATCATCAATTTAGGTGTTTGGTTGCGGATGAGGGTGGATCGATGGGACACTGGACGGATTAATGAGCTTGGTAGGGGGAGAAGAATTTTATTTATTTATTTGTTAATTTGTATTTAATTATTTTAAGTGATATTTATTTGTATTTTTTGAATGATTATGGGAATTCATTTGCAGTTTTTCCCCCCTTTTTTGTTGTTTTTTTGGCCTTTTTTGATTTTTGTTTATTAAAAAAAGAGGGAAAATTCATCATTTTATTGTCGAAATAAAGGAAATGACGACTTTTGTTATATAATTGAGAGGTTGGGATGGACTATGTTAAAAAAACGTTGAATTTCGTTAAATCTGACAAAGATTGAGGATAAAAATGCAAATTTTCAATTTCAAATCCTAATCAGCGAGGGTCTAAAACCATCTCCAACTAGGGGTGTCAACGTGTCGGCTTGGACTCGGATAAAGTAAAAATGGTGCGAGATTTTTTTGGCCCGAGCCATGCTGAGTTTTTGCTTGGCCAAAAAAATTAGGCTCGACTCGAGCTTCCGGTTCGGGTTTTGTCAAGCCAAGCCGAGCCACGATTTTTTTTTTTTTTTAAAAAAAAGGCAACAGCTAGCTGCCTAATATTTTTATTATTTATTTTTTTAAAATAAAAGCAGGCGGCTGCTTGGGTTTTTTTAAAGGTCGTCTTGTCACGAACCGAAAATAGCCCGTGACACTGAGTCGGTTCGTGTGGCTTGTCAACCAGCAAGCGAAATTGACACCCCCATCTCCAACCCATTTAACTAAAAAAATATTTTACGTTTTACGCTGTATTATTTAGCCCCTTTGACACCCCTACACATTTTTCTCAAAGCTCATTTTTCCAAAACTAATTTTCAATTACACATTCTCCCATAAAATAATTTTACACGTAACACAAATTTTTTTCCTCTTTTTTAACTATATATGTATTTTTTAAAATGACTATTCCAAAACACATTTCCCCCCAAAAATAGATTTCAAATAGAAGTTTAGTCGTCTTCAATCCATTACACCAAATGGACATTTCCCCTCTATTTTCTTATTTTTTTTTAAAATTCTCAGTGATCAAGGTTATTAATCTTTGCTTATTATGGCACTTATATCCCTAAAAATATTTCGTTTAATTCTTATCCTCAAACTTTCCATTAGTTAACACATTTTGTATTTGATAACAATTTTATGTCGATAAATTCATTAAAATGACGTAAAACAACTTATTTTTCTTCATATTTAAAATAAATAAATAAATGTGGGAAAACATTATTTTCCCTTATTCAAAGCATGAAAACAAAATATTTTAATATAAATCATCCCCAAGGACGAGACGTAATAATTAATGGAAAGTTTAAGATAAGAATTCGATGAAAAATTAAAAATTAATTACTGCAATGAACGAAGATTGAGTAATTTAACTGTAATTAAAATGTGGTGTATCAAATAAAAATTATTGTGGCAATATTTCAAAAATTATTTAATTACCTATTCTATTATCGCTAAAATACTAAATTTAAAATTATATTTAATTAATTAAAATATTACATTTTATTAATAAATAAAAAATTACAATTATTATTACAATTTGAAAAAAACATTAACATCACAACTACAAATGTTAATAAAAATAATAATCAAAATAAAACAAATATAAATAAAATTATATAAAGGATATAAAAAAGATATAATAAGATTAAAGGACAGACTAGAAAATAAAGAAAAAATCTATATATTACACCAAGTGAACAATGGTGGACAAAATTTCAAAATTTGAAGTTTAGAGTAGAGACCAATTTTCACTCTAAGCCCTTGTTTGATGTCAAATTTTTTTTTTTTCTTTTTTCAAAATACATTTTTATCTCATTTTTCTTTTCAATCACACATTATTCAATAAAATAATATTACGCGCATACCCAAAACTTTTTTATTTTTTATTTTTTTAACTATACATTCTCCATTAATTTATTATTTCAACATGCATTCTTAAAATTTGAATGGGGGCTCAAACGGGCTCTAAAATGATGTTTTACGTCAAATTGGTGTTAGGTTGGCTATGAACTCATTAATGAAGCCCTTGTTTGTTTATTATTATTTTAAAATTCTTTTTTTTTTTTCAAACTCATTTTCAATTACAAATTCTCACAATAAAATATTTTACATATAAATTCAATTTTTTTTTTCTAATTCTTAATCACATAATCTCCAAAATTCACTATTCAAAAACTCATTTCCTTTTAATAGTGGTAGACAAACAGGGGCTAAGAATATGGGGCTCACCAAACAAGGTCGAATCCGGTTATAGTCCAATCCATTGGTTAGTAAGCGTACTTTTATACAGCCCATTTAAATGGTTGGCCCAGAAAACCTTTTAGTTAAACGGACGAACATTAAAATCATAATTATTCATTCAACGGCGTTCGAACTTGAACACGGTCCACGGAGGGACTCGAAAAGCAAATGGCGGGAAATGATCCACAGAAGCAACTCCTAACCCTAATTCGCGATTTCGCATCCGAAAAATCTCAAGGAGGTACAGAAAGAATGAATGAATTGATCAAATAAAGAAATGTTCGAAATATCTCTCCGGCATTATGTCCTTAATACTTAAGTTGCGAGAATTGAAATTATTGGTTAAGTATTGAATACCTGCATTTTAAATTTTTTGAATTTTGCAGAGCGGAGAATTGTGAATCAGAAGAAGCGAATCGAAGAGCTCCGGTCCGAGCTGGAGGCAGCGAACGCGAAGCTTGAAGGTGAGAAGCGTCACAAGGAGAGTACGGAGCAGGAGCTCAAAGGCTACGAGGTTGAATTGTCTATGAACGAGGCTTCGATTCAAACTGTTAAGGTTCGGCTCTCCCAAATATTTTGTGATACGATTTACGGAAAACTCGTTTTTAATTTGTTCTGTTATAATTCTGCCCTAAATGTGATAATTAAGTAATAAGGTGAATTTCGTTGCAGTTTCACAAAAAAATTGAATTGAATTTTCTTGGTTAATCGTGATTTTTTATTACTTTCTTAGTTAAGATTTTTTTTTTTTTGAGTTATTAATTGTGCTTGATTTAATTTAGGCGAGGATTGCTTTGACTCAGGATCAGATATCAAAAGTTGGATCTCAGCTGGAAGCTCTTAAGGTTTAGTATAGTAATCGAGTACAATACATGCGTACACTGTCATTGCTTAGACATACGCTATCAGTGCATTCATATATGTTTCATATGGGTGCATATTTCTTGACTGAGAGATTATATTTTTTGCAATTGATATGGCTTCTGGTGAACTATGCTTCAACGATTCGAAGAGTGATGAAAGTTCTGCCCGGTAAAGATTTGCAATTTCTTTTCAGTTAAAGGAAATTGATTTCTCGAAATTTGAGATGTAATAATTGAACCTTTTCATTTAAATGTATATTTTTTTATTTTTTCACAGAGATGGCTTTATTGGCAAAATGCTTGAGCTGAATGGACAGATTAGGTAGGTATTTGTTATACGGTTCATCAATAGTTACTTGGTTTAGTTCATGAAAGCATATTCATCCTAATATAAAATTTATAAGCCTATTGGAGGATTCTCCTTTTTGGGTAATAAGGAATTGTGCTTTTGTAACTTTATTGCGTTGTATCAGTATTTAATACTATAGTTTTTTGCTAATCCTGAATAGAGCAGGTTGGTTGACTGGACGTGTATATCATAATGTGTTGGAACACTTTAATTAGTTTTTCACTATACTTTTCTGATTTAATCTCTCATACACAAAATTTGGCAAATTGTCGCTTTCAATTTACTGGGCAGGAAATTCCAAGAGACAATAACCTCCTCTTTCGGTGCAGAGAACTTCTTTGAAGCAACATCAAATGATGGTAGGTACCATTCGTGGACAACATGTTGAAGCTTATGAGAGTTTTTTAATTAATGTGGAAAATTTGACATATAAAAGACGAGATTCTATTGATTATTTTTTATCGCACCATTGAACACACAATAACTGCATAGGTTGACATTCTGCTATAACCTAACATCTCTATTTGTATACCTACCTATTGATGCTAAGAATATTTTTGGACTTGTTCGAAAGCAGGTTCCTTGAATGCTTCTGCACAAGATGCTCTTGAAGCTAGAAGAGGTTTGGAGAATAAGCTTTCCCAAATAATATCACAGACCAATATGGAGGAACAAGAATACCACAATGAACAAGTAGTTTATGAACAGGTGACGAATGTCGTCTGTTTTTCAAACTACTCCCAAATGCTTTATCCTAGTAGTTATGAATTTCTAATCTCATAAAAAGGACTCTTATCTACCCTTTATTCTGCGATGTAAGTTTTTTATGTTTTGTTTTATTCTTTTTCTGGATAATTTGATTGTACTAATGGACCTGCTGGCAGATCCAACAGGAACTAATTAATTTGGAAAAGAGAGCACTGTTGTTGGAGGCTATTAAGAAAGAAAGTTTGGAGTTGCAGGAGTTGAGTGGATATCCTTGAATTTTGTCCAGTAGTCTACGATATCTTGGCCACTAATCTTCATACTGAATGAAAACCCTTAAAAGAGAAAAATGAGGACTGCTGATTGCTACAAACAAAAGGCACATACAAGCATTCAAAAATAATTTGATTAGTTATATTGTGTTGTGGATATTAGGGTCACCATTCTCTCTTCATTCTGCAATGATGACAAAGGACAGCATGCATTATTTATGTTGAACTAGATTATTTGATATTTTTTGGAATTTCCCACCTCCTAAAATGATGCATTAATGTCTTAATGATAGATTTAAAGTTTATTATTTTCATGCACAATCCATGTGGCGTTACATCACTATTTTGAATTCCTTGACCAATTTTCTTTGTTTTGACTGGAACAAGCTGACATCTGAATTGGAAGTGAAGTGTGCTTCCCATGGGGACAAGCTGCAGAAGATGTTTATATGTCCCCGTTGTGATCAAGATAATTCGGAGGAACTGAGTGGCATTCTTTAGATGAGTGATGGAAATGAGCATCTTACAAGTAGCTAATTTCAAGGATCATCATTTTTATCTGCTTAACTTGGCTTGGTTTATTGGAATACTCAGAAGGTTCTATAGAGATACTTGGAACTTCATGTGCTATGGCAGCTAGATGTCACTTCTGTGAGGCTATATGTAATCAGACAAAGATTATCTTGTACAGGTGAGGCATACTAACTTTTGCTCCTTACTTATCTTGTGTTGTTTTGATATTTCAATGGCCATGGAATTTGTGGAGTACTTTTTGCTTCACAAATTGAATTACATAAACTTTCTTTTCTATTTTGATGGCTGACACTTGATAAACACACTACTAACACTTGCTTTTATAACACAAAGGAGTGTCCTTCCATTATCTGTTTCCTCTCATTTTTCTCTCCAATGGGGTGGACGTATATTTATACATGTATCTCTTTCTTATCAATACAATCAATCAAATGAAGTTGTTACCTCTTTATCATCTACTTGATATACAAGCTTGCATATATGTTGGTGAAACCTCCATATCCCCGACAATTAGTGATAGCAGTGTTGATGGGACCTCTTCGATAGCGCTCTCCTGCCCATGCTGCAATAGTATTCAAAGGGGAAACTTAAGAATTGGTACTTGATATCAAATTTATGTAACCTATCCAGTTTAATTACAGCAAATCATCTATCCTATAGAACAATATTTAAGTGGTTTAGACTACTTACAGTTTTGCTAGGAGTTCTTGGGAGGAATGTCATGGGAATTGCAGCAAACCTTGGATTGGCAGATTTCACTACTTCAATTCGTGTACAGAAAAGGGCTGAGACAGGCCGATGATCAGAGAACTTACTTTCACTGCGGAAATAGGAAAGTTGCCTGACTCCTTTACCATACCACAGAATCCTGTCACACCTGCAAATTCAAAGTTCAAACCATATTACAGCTCATTTACTTAACTTGGGAAGATAGGTGGAGTTGGTTTTCTGTCTTTTTAGTGAAGTTTCTCGTAAAAATATAAAACATGAAGGCAAACACATGATACACGCATACTAAACAAAGATTTTCTAGATACAGCTGAAGGTAATTAGTAATTGATATGATAAAAAACACGGAACAACATCAAACAAAGTTGTCAGGGCATCAACATACCACGCAGGAGTTCTTTGCTTCTCTCCTGCTCTACTTGGAATTGCTCCTGAATATCTATTGCAGTTTGAGGAGGAATACTTGTATGTTGGTGCGAATTCTATGTTTCCCTCTTTCCAACCCTGAAATACACCACCATCATCTAGTTCCCTCCGCAATTGATCAAACTTCTGCAATGCTGTCCAATCTTGTTGTCTTATGAAATGCCTTGCCATGTTATCTTCTAAATATAGTCTGTAGTTGAGATCTCCAAACCAGAATATTCGACTGCTCTACAAAGAACATATTTTATCGTAAGCATGCTTAAAGTTACCTTTCTGTTAATTTTTGTTTACCAATTTTCTTCCATACGTAGATAAAATAAATATAGGTTATGACTTTCCTCTATCTTTTACGATCTTGATGGTAAATATTGTGGTTATTCACAAGTCACCATTGAACCATTGGAGAGACAAGTGTGTCAGAGCATGGCATGTATTTCACCAATGGTTTGAATCTTAAGTTATGGTTGCTTGGTAATTAAGATATTAGATTCTATCTTGAATTCCAAGTGAGATTTTAATATGCTGTCAAAATCTTTTCCCTTAAAAGTCATTCATTTATCTGTGCTGGAAGCTCAACTTACTCGTGCCCTAAGATGGTAAGTGGAAGAAGATTATCTCCGTCTTCTGGTAGGCGCGGAAAATATGTGCGCCTAAAAATCTCAGACACCTGGTGATTCCTTCTCCCTTCATCCCCCTTCTTCTCGCCAGAAGCTAAATGAGCTACTATGAAGCAAAAACTTGTTCCATCAATTGACATACTGACGGAAACTGATCCTTTGTTACCTAAGTAACCCATGATACCGCAAGCCACTGAACAAACTTTCACTCCTGCTATGTTGTATTTTTCGAGCAATTCCCTTCTCATCCATACACTTATAAAGACACCCACCATCTTCTTGCTAGCCATTGATTTGTACGTACTTTGCTGCCCACGCATTGGAGTTGTGGTCGGCCCACTAATACCAGGTTGTCTTTCAGGGTCAGGAATTCCTTCTTCATGATTATTCTCAGTAGCGATTGTATTCACCAAAGGCGTTAACCAAGGACATCCGTATTTGTTATTAAGAGTTTTTCCAATTAGTAGGTTCCAGTTGGTAGCTTCTGTTGGATCTTCTGCTCCAATTACAGTTTTCGCCTTTAAAGGTACAATTTCTTGAAATCTGCATTGTGGAGAAGTGTTGAGCTTAGAGAAGATTTTTCCTATTACATCAAAAGAATAGTGTTCTAAGCCCGATAAAAATTAGATTTTGATAAGAGTTGATGTAATTTGTGATTTAAAAATTGTGGTTCTTATAAAATATGTAATTTATAATTGATTATTGAATTTGACTCAAATTTTAATTCACTAAACCAAACAGGGGCTAACTGTATCTTTTAACGTACCCAAGAACATAGATATCTGCTGCATCTTTGAGATTCAACCACTCATCCAAATCTACAGCTAAACTTCCCACAGGGGACCTTCCGGCCACATTCCATGTTCCAACAAAAACTCTGAAAGCAAAAATATTCACCCCCTCTTCAGTATAAAAGTATTAAAGGATAGTTTTGGAACGCAGTACTGAATAATTGCAAAAATATTATCCTAGGCCATCTACCACACAAAGGCATGCTCTTAAAGCACTCACCTTAATTCATTGGTCGAAACGCATGGATCCATCTGGGATGATCCATCATCGACGCCATCCATGTAATCATCATTCTCTTCGCCACCATCTGCATGCATAAACAGGCGATTCAACCTCGAAATTCTTTAAAACCTATGAAAGAAATTTTAAAGAGGATAAAGTCAATATGTTATGCCTGATATCACACTCAATTGAAATGGATCTGCTCCCTTGTGCTTCCTCGAAAACCACCGAGGCAACCTTATTGTTCTCGAGCCGCTATGTCTGTTATCCTTATCCATGTTTCATTAAACAGAAACATTCCATGTCCCAATTACAATGCAATCAAAATAACAAGGTCGTTCAATTTCTTCTACGTTTTAGGAAAAAAAAAAAGCTGTATATATTTGTGCTTGTATTGATCGCCAGGCAGAAAGACTGTACGAAAGAGACAAGCAGAAGAATCTGGATCAATTACAGTTCAAGCGATTACAACGAGAGAGAGAGAGAGAGAGAGGTCAAAGGTGGTTGTGTTGCACCTCTCCGTGAACCTTTAATTAATTTGTAATTTACCTAGGAAGGAAAATTATAGAGTAGTTCTGGACCTCACGTGGTTCCATCATTGCTTGATAATTGGTGGGGTAGGGTGGGGTGGCACGTTCCATCTCATGACGAGGAAGTTACCAAGGCGAAAAACCCAACACATTCTCGAG
The DNA here is from genome assembly GCA_903798235.1 of Fraxinus ornus. Lineage (NCBI taxonomy): Eukaryota > Viridiplantae > Streptophyta > Magnoliopsida > Lamiales > Oleaceae > Fraxinus > Fraxinus ornus. The sequence goes on from CAIGRF010174156.1 coordinate 11,222, forward strand.
ACAGATACATACCCTTTAGATGAAGAATTAGTACAAGATTTTTGAAAGCGGGAGCCTAGGCCAATTTATGCCCACCCAATATTGAGAAAAATGTGGTTAATATTTCTCTAATCTCTTAAAATTCAATTCGAAGTTGCCAAAATCCAATTGGATGTAGAAAGAATATATTAAGATTTAATGTTAAAGTTTTTCATAGCAAGATATAATCATTCCTCAACAAACATTTTTAATGAAGATCCAACTTGAGGTTGGTTCAAACTGTTATCCCTTTTAAAACATAGTAGACCCAGTGCAGCTAATATTTATAACAATGATATTTTTAAAGAGCCCTTTTCGTTCATGATTAAGGGCCTGTTTGATAAGACTTTTATTTTTGTTTTTTTCTGTAAAAGAGCCTTTAGACTAACTTCCTCAAAAAGTTATTTTAAACTCACAAAGTATTTTTAGAAAATTATCAAAACATGTTAAAAATAGCTTCTTAATCTCATAAGTAACTTTTAACTTTTCGAAAACATGTCAAACGGACCTAAGTGCATAAGATTTAATCTATAATTTTTTGGTTAAATGAGAGTTTTTCCAACCTTCACCTTTTCTGAAAAGGGCATTCTTGTTCAATCTTGTTAATTTTTTTATGGAAACACAGTCTTGATGAATGGAGGATTATTATTCAAGTAAAGTTCCAATTGCTATAAATTATGGGGCTCCCGCAGCGTCTGAAGGGGTCCAATCAGACCAACCCAAATGCAGATCAATAAATATGTTAACAAATTCTGTAGCTTTCACAACTTGCGACATTCTAACTAGTAGATGAGGTTGCAATTTTTGCAGAATTCTCTTTCAACTTCACTCGTCATTATCAACTCCACGACATTTTACCTACAAGAAGATAATGTAACGAACCTGATAAAATCGTGAACAAGATTTTAACTTGCTTTTCTTGTTTAATACAACTAAGTATGTCTAATAAAAAGTGACACAGAATTTGAAATTGAATCTCAGTCACTTTGGACCAAAGCCAAAAAGAGAATCAGATAGCCAATTATTTAAGGCAAATGACTGTGGAAAGAAGAAACCTTTAATCTGTGGAAGACGAGGAACCAAAAGGTAAAAAGACAAATTACCCTTTAATACATGTACATGCCTAACACAAAATGTTCCCTCCATTGTGTATTTACATGCAAACACACCCGAAAATTCCGCGCAAATTACTACTAATCAAAACCTGAATACTTAGATTTCTGCAAAATGAGGACAATAAGTAAGAATATCATCAAATATTCACTATTTTCTTCTACTGTTTTACAAGAACACAGCATTACTGTCATGAACATCGATCCAATCCAAAAGTTCTCAGAATCTCAATCCATAAGAGAGTGATCAGCAAAGAGATTTCTCTTCATAATGTAGACGAATGTTCTATCAGTAATCACCTGTTACATGTAAGTGTTATGCCCTAAGTCTAATCAACTTTGGACATAAACACTTTTAATGTATATATAACCAATACATATTTATGGCAAGATCTATTATTTAATTGAATTAATATTCCAATTAATTAAATAATAGAATCCGTATATTCAAGTCTTGATGATTTGTTAATCTTAGGGAGTTGTGATTGTGAGGTACAAATTACATATGAATGAATCTTAAATCTTCTGAGGTCGTATGTAATGACGAGATACGGATATCGTTATTACGGATAGACCATCATGCGTAGCATTTCTTACTTGTGAAGTAAGTAGCTGATCTCACAAGGTAAAGTGTGGTGACACTTGAATGAACACGTGTATATTTTGCTATAGAACAAAACATTGGAGATTCCACATGGATAACTATCAGAGTGTCAGTGGTTAATCACTAACGTTTG
>CAIGRF010174157.1:8455-49536 GCA_903798235.1 Fraxinus ornus
TTCCCCCAATTCAAAATCCTATCTCTTCCCATCCAAAAACCAGTCAACGCAATCACAATACCTAACCCTAACAAAAATGCAACACGCTTCGCCGGACTCCGACATGCCACCGCTCGCCTCCATCAAGGTCCGCTCCTCCTCCCCGCGCTTCCCTCCCCCCACCACCCCTTTATCCACTGAAACCCCCACGGCCAATGCCCAGCGGAAGATCGGCATCGCTGTTGACCTTAGTGATGAGTCTGCTTTTGCTGTTAAGTGGGCTGTACATAACTATCTCCGTCCTGGAGATGCTGTTGTTCTTGTCCATGTTCGGCCCACTTCGGTTCTTTACGGGGCCGATTGGGGGTCTGTTGATTTATCCATTGTTGATACTGAAAATGAGGAGTCCCAGCGGAAGCTTGAAGATGATTTTGATAACTTTACTACTACGAAGTCGACTGATCTGGCACAGCCGCTCGTGGAGGCTCAAATTCCGTTCAAAATTCATATTGTGAAAGATCATGACATGAGAGAGAGACTCTGTTTGGAAGTTGAGAGGCTTGGTCTCAGTACGATGATCATGGGCAGCCGTGGATTTGGTGCCACCAAGAGAGGGAGCGATGTGAGGCTTGGCAGTGTCAGTGATTACTGCGTGAGGCATTGTGTATGCCCTGTTGTTGTTGTTAGATATCCTGACGAGAAGGATAGTGCTGGCGGTGGAGAGCCAATGGTGTCTGTGGCTTCTGTGGCCGAGGAGGATGAGGAGCAAGAGTATCACGACGCTCCTGATGATCGCAAAGGTCAATTTTTTATTTTTTATTTTTCCACTGATTCGAATGCATTTTCTTCTTGTATTTTTCAAGCAGTTGTGTTTAATGTTGTGTGCCCCACTCTATGTGGGCATAAACAATTTGAAATCTTTGCGGTAGATAAATTATTAGGATTTATAAAGCTTAAACAGAGGCTTGTGAGGATTTAATATCTTGTAGAAAAAGGATAAATGGTGTTTATATGTTCCATTTAGAAATCGACATTAAAGCTGGCTGCATAATTTGGATAGCTATAAATAACGGTGAATGATAGGATAGATGAGGAATAGTAATTGAAGGTTGACAATCTTTTTCAGGATTTTTTACTTTATTTGTTATTCTGGGGTAAAGGGTGTCCTGGTGCTTTTTACTATGTTCTAAATTTATTGCCCTCTTGCAAAATCTGAATCAAGAATGTTGGCAGATGTTTGTTGTTCCATTCACTGGCCCCAGATAGATTTCCGATAAGCTAAAATCTTGTAGCATCTCTAATTCACCTTCTTTTGTGAGGATTTAGGGCATTCCTGTTGATTATAGAGCAGATCAATGTAAATATGTGTTTATCTTTTTCAAAATTTAATTCCCAGTTGTATATAGACAAATTTTTCAAGATGTTTCATACACCATCCAAACCACATAATTGGTATTTGAAATAAACTTATTCCTTTGAGAATGGATTTCTGTGTGAATTCCATTTTCCTAATGCTTATTATACAACATCAGTCAATATAACAGCCTCTAAATTTTTGTGCAACTCTTTCCTTCTTCTTTGGTATTATGAATGTTGTCGGGGCGGTTTGTTCATTCCCTAGACTAATTTGTTCAACGTTTAAATGAAGGAGAAACCCAGAATGAATCTGATGACTCGGCTTTTTACTTAAATTGGTTAATCACCTGATGTGTCAATCCAACCAGCTTTTTTTTTTTTTTCCAATTAAAAAGATTAAAACTATGTTTGGCTCATGTTTGTAAAGTGTTTATAAACACTCAAGCCACTACATTTCGAGGGATCTACAAGTACTATTCACTTATCTACAATTCATTTTTATCTATTTATAATTTAACGATTTATAAACCCTTCTCAGACATCACGTAGATCTGGAAAGGTTTGAACAGACACTTTCGCTGAAAGAGCAAAGGCAAGATCAATTGTTCAAGTTAGCTACTTCAATATAAATTAACGAAATAATGATATTCAATCTTAAACATAGAGTAATAGATTCTATATTTTGATGCTTAGGTAAAAAAGGAACTTTTACTTTTAGTATTACACTGATGATGTGATTACTAATTATTTATTATCTTCCTGCATTTTCTTTTTAGACTATCCACAAATAATGATTTCTATCTAAAATAGACACTTTATTTCCAAATATACCATTAAAGTAATAGATTGGTAAGGATTCTTGGTTAAGTGAAAAATGAACTTTTACATTACACTTCTGTTAAATGTTCAACTTTTACCTAAATTTCCTGCTTATTTAATCTAAGACTAGTTTCTATACATTGGAATAGTTACTGTGCCCTTCACCTGATTCTTTTTGCTCTGGATATAATAATTATGACTTGATTGCATTCACCTTACATGAATTCATGTACTGAATAATCTTTGAACTTCTTTCTTGGTCTTCAATTTTGGATTGCACAAGCTTTTTGGCCATCCTTAGTAGGTGCTCCGTGCAGAAGCTAGTATGCATACTACTTTTTGAATTATGTGTTTTTGCTTAGTTTTGAATTTTGATGCAACATTACAAATTTGATTAGTTAAAGCTAATGCAACTAGATTGTGAAAGTTAAGTGTTGTTCTTAGAAAGAAAGAGTCGTAGCTGGTGGCAACTTCATCTAAGACTGGACGATCATGAAACAATGACATCAACAAACTAAACATTATTTCCATTAAATTTGAGATTGGATAATTGAATACTTGTTTGTCTCTTTGGCAAAAATTCTCAATATGTATGTGAAATTTTAAAATGTTACTCTATAGTCTCCAACATTAATTGGTCGTATGCAAATAGAAATACCTTAGTTCATCCCCCCCCCACTCTTCTGTATGAATTTGTGCATGTATGAAGCCTACACGAGTATGTGTACATGTAACAATGTACAGTGCTGTTTTTGCTTGTTATAGTGTAGGTTGTTGGCGTCTTTAAAATCTTCCCCTGTGTTTTGAATTGCTTAAGAATTATTATATAGTCTAGATATGAAATTTTCAGCTCAGCTGTAGTTTATTGCGAAGAACCATCAAAGATTACTTAAGATAAGATCACTAAATATCTTGGACAAACAAAGTGTCTAGTAGCACGGAGATAACTAGCTCATCTTGTAGATTTGTTTCTTCAAATTGTCATCAACCTTTAAAACTAATGCTTCATAGATTAGTCTTAATCATCGATGGTCCTAACAGCATATCTTAACTCCTCCTTACCTTCTTATCATATGTACTTATAAGATGGTGTGTTAGTAGGTAACTTTGACTCTCTTTTATATTATAATCTTATCTTATCTTAGAATTGTTTTAGCAGAAAGATGGGGGTTATACTTGTATAACGAAATACGACACAAAATCACAATATTATGGTTGATATATGGTGTTGGAGAAGGGCAATTTAGTTGTGAAGGCTTCTTCTTGCGTTTTTGTTTTGTTTTGTTCTGTTTTTTTTCGCTAAATCAGCTCGTTTGGAGATTAAATAATGATAATGGGTGCAAATTTGCCCTAGTTTTGGATGTATCTGGAGGACTAATAGTGCTGAAATGTGTGGAGTCTCCCTGTGCTTCCATGAAAAAATATTATTCTTTCACTTTGTATATAAGAGAGACACATATCATCTATATACATTTTAATCTTTTTCTGGATCATTTATCAGTCGTATACATGTCAACATGTCTGATAAGGAAGTTACATCTGGTTCTCTTAATTTGAGCAACAGTTTGTTTACTTCAAATCTCAGCTTGCTTGTTGCATAAGATAAGGCCTTTTAGAGATTCCACTTATTAAGTTGTTCGAGTAAATTTTTTAAATTTGAGCCCCCTGGGGTGAAAAATAAAAGATCGAGAGATTGCCCAGTTTCTTTCTGATCATGCAAAATGTTACTACTGCTCCTTTTGGGCTTCCTTTTGTTTTTCATGAAATTGTATGAATGCTTAATCTTATCGAACGCTTAATTTTTTTTACAGATTCCTAACTTAAACAAGGGAGGCTCTGAGGTGGTTCTCTTTATTGGCTGCGGGTATTTTATTTTAATTGTCTATTTATATGTTTATTGCACCAGAGGCGTTTACAACGTTTTCTGACGATCTTTTTAATTCTCTATTTTGCAGTATTGAAATGTAGAAGGCATTGCAGGCTACATACCATATATTTCAGTTTTATATGATTTAACATTGTTTCTTTATGTATGGAGTATGCCATGAGTATGAACAGTTGTTGCTTTTCAAACTTAACATCTACTTTTCGCATATAACGTTGCTACTTGTATCTTGATGGTATTATGTTCTAAAACAGCATTAAGAGTTAGTTATATGCCCTTCGCTTTGTACTTTTCTCTCATAAGTTGAGCTGTGTATTTACTATTTTAGTTGCATAAGTCGTACACTTATTTTTTTAACCATAATTGATTGAGTACACTAATTGAGTCATATAATCATATTTTTGTGGGTTATTTATCGACTATTCGATGGTGAAATAATTAACAAGAAAATTCTTGATTCTTAAAAAGGAAAAATAGACGGGAAACACAATCCTGTTTGATTCATATTATTTTTTCATTCTCATTTTTTTATTCATTTTCAATCACACATTCTTCAATAAAATAATATTTTTCATCACATCAATAACTTTTCTTTCTTTTTTAGCAACGTATTTTTCATCTCATCAAACAAAAAAATGTATTCTTGTAGAAATAATGTGGCTCAAACGGGGAAGATTTTCAAAGATATATACCCTTAAGTAATCATGAAGTGCTAGCATCTATTCCCCACCCGGTGATAAGTGGTTTCAAATTTGTTGGGTAATTATTGGACAAAGGCTGTTTGCGTTGATAATCACAAATAGATTCTTTGCCTTGCAATGTGTGTTAAGGCAAGTTGCGGGTGCAAACTGAACGAGTTTCTTGTGTGAGCTGTTCAATGGCTCGCCCGTTAACTTGTTGGCTTATGTTCAAGTAAACTTGTTGTGATGAGTGAAATATGTGATTTTCAATTAAAAGGAAAAAAAAAATTGATGGGTCGCATGGTGCTCGATTCTCGACACCCCATTTAGAGGATGTTTGGTGGAAACTAAAATTAGATTTTTAGTAAATTGTAGAAGTTTTTGAAATGTGTGGTTGAAAAGTTGTGTAACCCATGAAAGATATGGTTTATATTAATTGTTTGATTTTGACTTAGATTAAAATAAGATTTTAATCCAAAACAAACAAGCCCTTAATTACTTGCATCAAATTCTTGTGGGGGTGATTCTTTATAAATGAAAACACATGGTTAACTTTTATCAATATGGTTTAAATAACTTTTAATAAGACTTCCATTTATATGAACGGTGCATATATAGGATAGGATAAGAACCACAAGTATTTCCTTGGAATTTTAAAGCGTGAATGGTATGGTCCCCAACCCTCATCTTTCCCATCATCATCTATTATGACACAATTTTTCCAGCCAAGCACTTTGTCCAAATGCTCATTAACTGCACCGCTCATAATTTCTTTGTTTACGGCCACAGAACAACAGGCGGGGAATCTCGTACGCAGCAATTCGTCAACGTGGCATGATTATAAATTGACACCAAAAATATTCTTTTATAGTTTTTCTTGAACGTGTCTTTGAAGTTTTGAGGTAAGCATGTATGTGTTGGTGAAAGAAAGATTGGAAATAACAAAATATTCGATTAGGCCAATATGCTTATTAGTGAAGAATCTCTCTCTCATTATACTGAACAATTGCACAATAATTTATAAGTTTAAAAGATATAGGAAAATAGAGAGAAAAAAAAAAAGTAAGAAGTAAAGCAATTTAAAGCATGAAGTTTTCAATTATATGTAAAAATCTTATCTCAAAGCGATATGTCCAGTGAAAAAGAAGAAGAAAAATACTGACAAATATCGTTTGCTAAATGTATTTGATATGTTATATTGAAGAACTGCACAATAATTTACATAAAGCACACCAGACGCATGTAAAATACTTTTAAGAAACAAGGAATCAAATCTCATCAACTGCAATTTTTTTTTTTTTCAAAGTGATTTGTCCATTGGAATTTTACTAGAAAAAGAAGGAGAAAAATACCAAAAATTCAATTATTCTCTACTGAGTTTACTAAGGCCTGTGATCATAGCAGATGATTCAATTTCTTGCTGGAATTTTCTGAGTGATCCTGTGATTGCTGCTCTTCTTGATTTCATCTTCTCCATCTGATCTTCATTAATGGCCTTTCCTGATGGAATAAATGCATTCTCTCTTTGCAACTTCAATGGTCTAAAGGAAATTGATGAAGAAGAACCATTATTCTGATCAGTTAATTCTCCCGATGCTATTTTCGACGCTGCAGCTTTAGGGTAAAATTGTGATGAACAACAACCATCCTCATCCTGTATAATTAAAAATAAATAAATCAGTTGATGTTAAAATTTTCGATCAAATTTCAAGATAGACAGAGAAACGTAAGCTACAAACCTCGGATTCAAAACGGTTGTCTCGAATTCTTTTCAATGAAGTAGAAGACAAATTATCCACACTGACTGAAGAACTTGGTGCAGGAGCTGCTGCAGGTGGAGAGAATGGTGTAGAACTAGAATTTGACCATGGAACCACTTGATTCTCTCCTTTTCCTTCCTCATCATCGTCATTCTCTAGGTCTTCACTATAATATTCTCCATCATCATCTTCACTTTCTTGGAGAACATCACAATCTTCATCTTCTTCGTGATTTGCTTGTCTTCTTCGGCTCCCACCATTTTCGCCGTCGGCACAAACACGGCAGATTGAAACTGTGGGCCCAATTTTCAGTCCTGAGGCTCTCCACGAGGTCGAAGATTGACAGACATGGCAAAGAAGGTTTCTTGAATGCTTTGCGACCAGAAAATTTGCACAGTGAACTTTTTCGTCGCAGTTCCAGCACAGGCTTGCTTGATCAGACTCGCAGTACATTCTTGCTGGGTTGCTGCATAATTCACAACTCTTTTTCGACATTAGTTTGTTATCCCTTTTGAAATTAGAATGGAGTTTTTGGTTTGTACATATACAGTTAAGGTTTGGACTCTACAGCCTGTCAGCCTCTTATACTGATTTTTTGGGTTAAAAAAAGTTGAAACAGCAACAACTTGCAGCCGCTTTTCTTTTTTGTTATTTTTTTTTTCTATTATTTATTGTGTTTTATAAAGAAAAGAAGATGACCATATTAGTTAGACACAAAGTAGTTTGTTGTTACTTGTTAACGTATTTTGGAAAAATAGAAAATTGTTATGGAAATATGTTGCTCGAAAGGCAAATTAGCACGTTTGACAATCATTATCTGGGCAAACTAAAATTTTGAATAGTTATTTTTTGAAAAATGTGTGATAAAAAAGTAGGAAAAAATTCAGATTTATGTGCAGAATATTTTATTTTATGAATGTGTGATTGAAATTATGTATGTTGAAAAAAGAGTTTTGAAATAATAGTTGTCAAACGTAGGTTTAGTTTTAAACGTTTTTAAAAGTAAGTTTGTCTCGACACAATCAGTGTTCAATAATTAAAATTATTTAACCTCATATTTGGTGGAGATTAAAATAATTTTTTTAGCAAATTTTGATAAAAGTTAATGAAATATACTGTTGAAAAGTTGTGAACTCCGCGAAATATGTGCTTAAAATTAATTGTTCATTTTGACTTAATTAAAATTTAGATTTTAATTTTCACCAAATAGGAGATAAGATTATATATGGAAGTGCTTTTTATAATTTATAAGCTGATCAAACATTATTTTTATTTACATGTTTAGTAAGATTCGCAAAATTTATCTACTTATTTATATAAGTAAGACCTTCTTATCAATTTATAAAAAGCTATACCGAAGATATACTACGTTTGACACCCATTAATTTCTCTTTCTCATTCTTATTCTCATTCTTATTTTTCATTTCAACCACACATTGTCCTAATAAAAGAATATTACACACAAATCAAAAAAAATTTATCACTTTTCAACCACACATTTCTTACATCAATCACTATTCCAAAAATTCTTTCTACTAAAAATGGGTTTCAAACAGGGGCTAAATTGTTTTTAGATAATCACATGATCATTGTGCAAATATTTAAATATTCAGTTTTTGTGTATCAAGTCAAGTTGAGAAATGATACTAACTACATAAAGTTGGATACACGAATCGCGTAACGGTTTAATGGAGATTTATGATGATATGTGGTGTAGGAAATTGATTTCACAATATACATAGTAAAAGGTGATGACTAACTTGTGTTACTTGAAAGTTGGAATCAATTTACTATTCGAACAATAGTTTGAGGACTAACAGTGAAATTCTCACCAATTTTTATAATTAACCCATGTTTGACCCACATTAGTTTTTTATTCTCATTGCTCTACTCATTTTTAACTACACATTCTTTAATAAAATAATATTTTTCATCATATCAATAACTTTTCTTTCTTTTTCAACCACATATTCATCATCACATTACTTCAAAAAAATGTATTCTCTCATTTTAATATGCATCAAACACACTCTTAGTCAGGTTTATAAATCATACTTTCAAAACTATTATTTTTCTCATAGTTATTCTCACAATAAAATATTCTTCTCGTAAACCCAAAATATTTTTCTATTTTTTAATCACACATTCTCCAAAAATTAATTATTTAAAAACTTATTCTTCCGAAAAATATGATTGTCAAACAGGGTCTTAATACAAATTAATGCCCAATTTGACAATTATTATTTCAAAACTCTTTAATTCTCACGATCATTTTCAATCACAGATTTACGCATAAAATATTTTGTATGTAAATCCAATTTTTTTCTTTTTTTAATCATACATTTTCCAAAAAATACTATTTAAAACTTTATTTTTTCAAAATAATGGCCATCAAACATAGACTAATACATACAGGCACAGCCCTTGTTTGAGTCTCATTTTTTTAATGTATTTTTAAATAGTTTTTTGATATTATTTCAACAAAATAATATTATACACAAATTCAAATTTTTTTCTTATTTTTTAATCACACATTTCTCATTAAAATACTATTTTAAAATGTTTTTTCTTTTTTTTCTTTTTTATAAAAATGAGACTCAAACAAGTCATCATAGCGTAGTGAATAAAGTATGCAGACAGCTCAGGGTGGGCAAAGCTAGTCCAAGTAATTGATATGATATAATTCTGTGGGCGGATCAGTAAATTAATTGTCATTGAGGTCCTTGTTGACGTGTCAGCACCACAGAAGGGAAATTAGATTCTCCCACAAAGTGCCTACGTGGCAGCGTATGATCCATAGAAAGGATCAACCCATGTGATATGCATCAGATCCTGGATTAAATATCCATATGGATCCACCACCACATGTTTACACATAAAAGTGGTGCGGAATATTTTGGCCTAATTGTTGATAAATTAATGAATAATATTTTTTTAAAGTCAATGGACTAGTTAACGTAATTGAAAGAATGTCCTTTGATCTAATTATATGTAAGAAACTAAAAATTTAGAAGTCGTTTAAATAATTCAGAATTAGATAGTTCATCCTCAATCGATGAACTTGTGGGGATCAATTTAATCCACTGGAGCATGTGCTCGACTTGTACTATTCATCAGTGTTCTAAAAGGCGCGTCTTGACGTTAGGCTTGGCCAAAACGCCAAGTCAAGTGGGTTAACTTCTTATTTAGCGGTCAACGACAATTGTTGACCACTAAAGCGCGCCCAAGTGCAATTATGCGCGCCTTACTTTTTTTTTTAATTACAATTATTTGAAGTTAAAAATTATTAAATGCTAATTTCTTCAATTTGAAATGAAAATAACGATTTGAACTCAAAAGTCAAGTGAGCAATGAATCTTTTTTAAAGTAGATTATTTCTTAAGAGGGTTGTGATGATGCAGAGTATGATGGGGTGGAAAATGATACAAGTGAGCCCGACGAAGAAGATTTTGTATCAGAAGACGCGGAGGATGAATTAAATTAAGAAGATGTTACTGAATTGGAGTCCGATAAAGAGTTAGATAAAATTTAAATTCTTATGCTATTTACTAACTATTTTNTGAAACTTATATTTTTGTTGGAAATTTTGAAAAAAAAATGTATAAAGTTCCTATAAATCTGTTTTAAATGTTTAGTAAATATTATTTTTAATTGATTAACAATTAAAATAATATTAAAATAAGAAAACGCATTTTTACGCATATGCCTCGCTTAAGCTCGCCTAACCCATAGCTCGATTTTCACGCATCGCCACACATTACGCCTTTTAGAACCTTGCTATCCATAATAGTCAAGAATAAATAAAAGGAAACAAAAGAAGGAAATATATGTGACTGTATGATCGAAAAAACTAATTTTTTAACACTATCAATGATACTCCTAAATTGCATTTAATTCTGATTAGTTGGACGCACTATAAATATTACTATGGAAGTGTAGAAAAATGGATTCTCCGAGTGAATTGCCCAAATAGTCATTGAACTTTATGGTCATGCTTTCAAGGGGTCACTGAACTTTAAAAATCACCCAAGTCATAACTGAACTTTGTAAAAGGTTTTCACGACGTCACCGAACTTTAAAAATCACCTCATTCATTACTAAACTTTGCAAAAGGTTTCTAGGGATCACTAAACTTTGCAAAATGTTTCCTATGAGATCACTGAATTAGTGACCACTGAGAAACCTTTTACAAAGTTCAGTGATGAAAGAGGTGATTTTGAAAGTTCAGTGATCTCGTGAAAATATTTTGCAAAGTTCAGTCATAACTTGAATGATTTTGAAAGTTCAGTGTTCTTTTGAAAGCATGTCGTAAAGTTCAGTGAATATTTGAGCAATTCACTCTGGATTCTCCTCTTTGGCGAAATGGCCACACAAAAGCCCACAAATTTGATTGTGTGGTGGGGGATAAGAAAGAAAAGAGATTTTGAGTGGATACAAAGTAAGAATAGAGTGATCCTTTGCATCGAGGACACGCCAAAGTTAAATGTGGGGGCGTGTTCTTTAAACTTTAAAGGATACCAGGTTCGAAAAGGGATTTTCTAAGGGATGGGACGGATACGTGTGTAATGTAACAATTATGGTGAAAAAAAAATAAACAAGAGAGTTGCCTGGAAACCACCAAAAGTTGTGCAAAATAGATTCTACATTGTGTAATTCATGGCCACAAATCTGATTCGGGAGATACAACTTTAGCATGTACTCCACACCACAATCGTTCCAAGTACTTAGCACAAGATTCTATGCAAACCTAGGTCGAACTTTTAAATATGGTCATTTCTTATATATACTTTATGAATGGTTGAGGATGGTGCGTCCAAATTTTAAGAATTGGGACCTATTTGTACTTTTTGTAAAGATTAGAGACATCCCTACTTTTGCTTCTTTAAAGTTATCTACTTGTACTTGTCTACTTGAGGAGTAAAATGGACCTTCAGTGGCCTTGTCCGCCCCAGAATTATTATTTTACGGCAATTTACTCAAATATGAGTGATTAAATTTTCAAAATTACAACTTTAAATTAAAGCTTAAAGAAAAACTCAAACAGTTATAATTTATGTAATTTTTGACAAATTATAGCATTTAATATAGCTATGGCAATGAGACGAGTAGGGATCATGGCAGTCATTCAAGTCCCCCTTTGCGTCGAGTATTTTTGTCTCTTTATCTCGTCCCATACCTGATTAAGACAGGTTGGGATGGAGTCGGGGTGAGGCATGTTTTGTGCTAGTTTTTTCATGTCTTTAGTTGTGAAAATCATTATTTATTATTATTATTTTTCCAATTTGTAGAACAACTCGTGTTCCTTTTGGATATTTTGAAATAGACTTTAAACGGAACGATAACAAGGCGGGGACCATGTTCCCTATGCCCTCCCCAGCCCTAAGACAAAAATCTTGTCATGGGGGTAATGATCTCACCCCGTGTACCCCGATTAGGCAGAGAATCTCCGCCGAGGCTTGGCGTGTATCAGGTTTTTTGCCATCCTTAATATAATAAATTACAATGATTGCAAATTACAGTTTGTATTATTCTCGATTATCACATTTATAATTTTTTTTTTCAAATAGTAATTTACACACTATTACTGCGTATGTAATGACAGGGCAGTATTAATCATTTTAAATCTTGTTGCGCGGTGTTAAACAATGTTGCATCACATGTATTTTATTTTATTTTTTTAAAAAAAGAACACCACAAATGCAGGATTGCTTTATTTATAAAGCCACACGTACATATAGCCCTTATTCGACAAAATAAATAAAATTAAATATCTAGTAACTTTTGATAAAAAATGATAAAACATATGGTTGAAAATTATGAATTTTATAAAATGTGTAAATTAATTATTAAATGTGACTTAAATTAAAATATTGATTTTAATCCCAAGAAACGGGGTATAATATCCAAATTCAAAGTGACTGTAGCTGATTTTCTAATTCAAACAAAGGTCATGTGACACATAGGAAACTTCCACATTATGTCCTTCTCTTGATGGTGAACCAGACACTGGCATAGCTATCGTTCCTAGAAATATTGAGGAAATCTGATGGGTTTTTGGTAAATACAAGTGGGTTTACGAGGTGGCGCGTCACACTTCTGTTTTCTTTTCCTCTTGGTGTTGATTTTGGACTAGTTAGCAGGTTCTGGTAAATCTTAGGAGTAGAGTCGAAGATTTCACTATCAAAATCATGTTTGACTTAGTTTGTAAATAAGTCAAACTTACACGCAAATGTACTAACACCTCGTTTTTATTATTTGAATAATACTACATGTACATTATGAATCACATAATGATGTCCATAATGTATATGTGACGCTCCCTATTAGGGACAATCACATAATGATGTCCATAATGTATATGTGGCGCTCCCTATTAGGGGGAGTGCCTGTGGCCAGGTGGCACACATGTGCTCCCCCCAATAGGGGGTGCCACATGTACATTATGGACATCATTATGTATATGTAGCATCTTCCTTGATTATAAGGTGCCAGTCAAGTTGGTTAACTTTTTTTTTATTATTTATTTTCCCGATGCATAACAAAAATATTTTGTTGTGAATGAATAAGATATTGAGGAATTGTTTGCATCCGTTTCACCTTTGTACTACTTGTCCTCTGCAATAGGAGATATGGGGTGTAGACCAGATAAATGGTTTATTTTTGTTTAGGGTAATTTGTCATTTTAGTAAATAATAATGAAAGGGTCTTGTTCCTAACACATAAATGAGGTTGCTCGAATTTTGCTCGAATGGACGTGAGAAATAATGGAATCCACCAATTAAATGAAAAACGGAAAATCGAAAAAATGTGTGTAGTGTTTTCAAACACTTAACATATATTTAAAGAGTTCAAATGAATTCCAATTGAAACGAAACACTAGTATACAAATCTGAATAAAACTAAAAAAATTGCCTCAATGGCAAAAATTCCCTTAAACGGATTCAAAACAAAAAATTGCTAAAATGAACCCTAAGCGATGAAATTTGATCCCGAAAGGTTTACGATGTTGGTCAAAGGTCAATTGCCATCGAACAAAACTTTAGAGAATTGAAAAAAGCTTCTAAATTGTAATTGCTCGCGTAAATATGACATCCGCGCTAAAAGTTATGCGTGATTTCGTAGATCTTTCATATTTCTCCTCATTTTCAAACGATTTATGATTTTATCGTCTAACGGTTCTGCATCAATTAGCCATTAGGATTTTTTCTCAAGATTTTACTATTTAAGCAATAAATAGGGCTTTTATGGTAGGTCAAATATTTATTGAATAAAAACATTTATTGGAATTTTCCAAATTATTTTATACTCTAAATCAACAAGTCCGAATTCTCAATATTCTTAGAATCAACATATACTGGAAGTTGATCCAGTACCTGTATTTAATTGGAATCAACAAGATTTCGATCGCCTGTTCATCTATTGTTTTATGCTTCTGCGTACGTAACTCTCAAAATTAAAAATACAGATTTGCTCCAACAACAGTGTTATTTACATAGCAGCATGTACACATTCATTATCTTGCTTCCAGCACAGTCATTGTTACTAAATTTTGAGTGATGCTTCTCTCTTCACTTGTTGACGTTTCCGTTTCAGTGCAACTTCTCTCCACGAAAAAACCAGGCTCTTTAGGTTGTGGCAATGCTTCGCCATCTTTGCTCAACATGACAACAACTGATGCCATTGTTGGCCTGTCTTGTGGTAGTTTTTGAACACACAGTAGACCTACATGAATACATCTAAGAACTTCAGATTCAACTAACGATAGTTCAGAAATTTGGTCGACCAGTTCCAATGCCTTGCCTTCTTTGAATAACAACCATGCCTGAAAAAGAAATAGATGCAAGTCAATCATTTGAATAGAAAGATAGGATAAGATTGCATTATATGACTTACATGGCCTAAAAGATTATGATGATGGTTGGGATGATGAAATGATCGATTCTTTTTGCCACTCACTATTTCCAGCAAAAGCACTCCAAAACTGAAGACATCTGATTTCACAGAATATTTCCCATCAACGGCGTATTCAGGCGACATATAGCCACTGCATAAACATAACATTAGCTTCGAGAAATAGTCTTATCTGCATTGCCCAAAAGACTAATCTTGATTAACTAGTAGAACTCACTATGTTCCGATAACTCGCTTGGTCTTGATTTCAATTAGATCTTCATTGAAACTTCTTGCGATGCCAAAGTCAGAAATTTTGGGGTTCAAATCACAGTCGAGCAAAATATTGCTTGTTTTGAGATCTCTATGAATAATTCTTAATCTCGAATCCTGATGAAGGTAAAGAAGTCCTCTCGATATGCCCATAGCAACTTCGAAGCGCTTCTGCCATGTAAGTAATGCTTTTCTATCTTGATCTGCAACATATTAATACAACTTAGCTGACAGTAACTGTTATTTTATAATTATGAAAGTCATCTTATTAGTCATCCGTAGGAGAGTAAGAGAAGAAGATTGACCGAAAATGAAATAATCCAAACTTTTGTTGGGCATATACTCGTAAATAAGCATCCTTTCATCTCCTTCAAAGCAACATCCCAAAAGCCTCACAAGATTACGATGTTGAAGTTTGGCAATGAGCATTACTTCATTCTTAAACTCTTGAATTCCTTGTCCAGAATTCTTTGAAAGTCTTTTCACTGCTACTTGTTTCCCTGTTGATAACGTACCCTGTAGATTGTTTAACAACTCTTTTATATAGATAGTGCTCACATTTTTCCTACAGGTAAATCATCATTCATAACTTGGTGTTCCTTACCTTATACACGATTCCAAAACCACCTTCTCCAATCATATTTGTTGAAGAGAAGTTCTTAGTTGCAGTAGTTATTATATTCAGATCAAACAGTGGCAGCTCTATATCTTTTCCATTGTTCTTGGATGCTGTAAAAAATGATTTGAATAATGATCAATGGCAAACTAGTTAACTCAATTGCTGCTGAAAGACGGTATAATTTTCTGCTATAAAAGTAAGTAATACTACACGTTTGCATACCTCTTTTCCTTTTGCTCTTCTGGATAAGACACCAGATCATGAAGCAGAGGATAAGAATTCCAGAAAGTGATGATACCCCGGTAATGAGCACCACTCTTGTCTTTTTATTATGTCCTGAATGTCAAAGAGTTAATTAATCATGGTCGTTTACCATATTAGCTTGATCATCTGTCCGCCATACAAAAACAACTAAATTGTGTCCGAAGATAAATAGAACTACTGATAAATTTGTCTGAGTTCCTGGCAGAATTTAGTATTATGAGCAATCTGATAACATAAAAGTAATTAGTTAATACGAAGTGTACTTACCAAGTTCTGAAGCAGGCATTCGTATATAGATATCTTGCTCATTATTTTCATGAAATTCTCGAATATCAATCAGATCCCCGAACCACATGAAACAGCCTCTACTACCTTTACGAATATCTGAATTTGCATACGCTATACAGTTGCAGTTCTTCAAGCATTCTGCCTCACATTCCTCTAGACTCAAGCTTTTGTTCAAAGTAAACTGCAGAAGATCCGGTAATTTAACACTTCTGAGCTTTATAAATCCTTCTCCCTGCTGGCAATTCAAGGGAATTCTCCTCACACATCCAGTCGACCAACGAAGGACATCCCATTCTCTCTTAGATTTAGGAACAAATCCATATAAACACTCACAAATTGGTCTACTGCTGATTTTGCAAATTCCATTAGCACCACAAACTCCATATTCATCGCATGGATCATTTTGTGAAGAATACATAGTGGTCCATGAGGAATCCCCTTTGTTAAGTATCAAACGCTGAAGTAAACCTGATTGATTAACTGCAAGCCTGGTGATAATTGAATCACCACTTACCTCATACATATAATACAGATCTTCATTATCGTAAACGAAAATTACTTTGAAAAGTATGTTTGCTGGGACACCGGTACCACTAAATCGAATTCCATTCCAGGGCCCTGTCCTGAAAATCTTTTTTGATCCCTTCCGAAGAACAAATTGAGGCATCCCATGATGATCAATTCTGTAAGTGATGTCTCCAGGAGAGGGGTCACTGTCATCTTTCCATGAGGTTAAATACCTGTTTGCACCGGTGCTCAAGTTCCATCCCATTTTCATTCCTGGTAAAAGTGTATCAGATGGGAAATCAAAGCTCTGCCATATATTCCTTTCTGTGTTGTCATCCTTTCTTCTGAGAACAAGGTTGCCGCATTCTAATAGCTGTGCAACTGACCCTGGTTCGATTCTCGAAGAATTTGATGACCATACAACACCTGTCGTAGCATTCAGGAGAACGAGATCTCCATCAGGGCTAATAGTTAGAACTCCAGATGAATTCCCTAATGGATTTTCCCTATTTGCAACCCACACGACGACTTTTGGAAATTTCCTGTACCATATTCCTATGTACCATTTACTCGAATTACTGGGTGAAAAGAAGCCTAATTCAAAGCTTTGGCCTAAGGATACCAGAGTCTTGCCATTAGTGATGGTTTCATTTGAGGTTAAAATATCAAGAGCACTGCAGAAACCCAAAAGTAAAGACAAGAAAACAATGTGAAAGAATAGGGAAGGCAAAATCTTCATTGGCTTGTATGATTTAGCTGTTGCAAACCCTTTGACTCTGTGTTTTATTTTTGTAGGCATTATTGGTATTTATAATTATAGCCGCATCAATTACGGAAGAAGACTGTCAAGTTTTATAAGTCAATGCTCAAGAAAAAAAAACTTCGAGCTCTTAATAGCACAAGTCAAGTGTCATGAGACGTCGTTTTCTTGCACGTTTGACTAATTCCTTAAAAAATAGAATTAATCTATGTGCGCATTTCTAGATGTCATTGCTATCGATATTTTGTGAGTTGTCAAAATTCTTGCCGTTAATTGTTTAAAGTGTTACTGAAATCAACGTATAAAATACTGTCAACCCAAAAATGTTAATCATGATATCAAAGTTAGTATACATGTAATAAGATTTTCAGAATTTTACGAGCAAGTACTTTTGACTTATTCTTTCCCCATAATACCCATGCTATAATAAAGTTTTAGAGCAAAGAAAAAAATAATCCTCTTTCTCACCTACTTACTACCACCACAGTCTTCACCAACTCGTCCGCTCCCCTGCCACCGTAGTTTTAACTAGGCCTGATTAGTTCATTTCCACGTTTGTTACCTATGTTACTACCACCACCGTCTTCATCAACTCTCTGCCATCAGCATCTCTATTTAGTAATTATAGCTCATCTTCTTCAGATAGACTCGGTTCTTTGTGGGACTTTGAATTTATTTTTGATGGTATAAACATCATGCAGTGAAGTTTGAGCTCTTTATAAGATGATAAGTTGTGTATTCACTCCCCATAGCCTATCAAGTTACATTTCCATGTCTAACCATTTAGATTAAAAAATCCCTTATGCCACAACTTTTACACAATTAGTAAAATGTTTCATATTTGTCAGCACGATTAGTGTTCAAGGCTTCGATTTTTTGACCGCAACCGAGTATCTAATTTTTTTTAGAATAATGCTACATGTACATTATGGATCACATAATGATGTCCATAATGTACATGTGGCGCCCCCCNATTATGTGATCCATAATGTACATGTAGCATCTCCCTTTTTTTTATGCTTATATGATAATTTTTCTTGTAATAAATACAATAAGAGACTTTAATTTGTTCGAAAGAAGCATTTAACAAGGAGCAGCATCCCGAACTGCTTCAAATGCCCTGCATATTTGCACGATCCAAAGACTGCTCTTGATGAGGTATAACATCTTTTTTTAGGCATAATGAAAACCTACAAAACCTATACTTATTCATCTCATCAAGAAAGTGGACTTAAATGCACAAGGCCCTATACTCCAAATATGATCACAAATAATCAACTAGACATTTTGAACATACAGTCCAATTAGTATAGTAAATAAAAAGCTCAATCAGTATTACACAGAAAAATTACAACATCTCTCGTTTTGTGCAACATTGACTGATTGTTATAAGTTTTTAACAAGTTCTGTGTACGCTCTCTATTTTGAAAGTATTTATAAATACGCAAGTATCTTTAATATATTAACCATTTCTTTATTTTATGATAGCCTAGAAGGGCAAAAGAAAGATGTGCATTATGTGACTTACCCTAAGCAAGATCTTATTATCGCATAGCCTCTCATTAGACGACCAATATGTCTAAATTAATTTTCACAAAAAGTGTGTATACACTTAACAAAACAACTTCTCGCATAGCATGTCGATTAGTTAACTTAATAAGAAATGGGAACGCCCATGGATTTTTTTTATCAACTTGATAAATTAATTTTATCATCAACTTGTTCAAAAGGGTTTTCCAATCTTCCATCTAATATTGTGCTTTCTCTTGGATACTCGGATTCAAATATCCATGGATTTGTTGTTTGCTTACTTTAAAACTTGACTTCGAAAAAACCCTTGAGATTTTATTCTCCACGTCTAAGATTTTGTCTTGGATCAATGGATAAGAATCTAAAGTTCGAGAGAAACAAAAAATATCACTATTGCATAAAAGAGTTTCAGAGTAAGTGTTACACAATCTCCAAAATGACCTTTTGGAAATTTGAACTTTAAAGATTTTGTGGTTATTTTCTAACGTAGATTAACAGAAAATTACCTTTAAACATGATCCCAAACAACATAATTACCAAGATCAAATCATAATCATTATGTATTTATATAGTCATAACCTTGGCAAGTAAGATGAAATAATCACCCTAATGTGATCACTTACCTTGTGATCACCACCCTTAGTTATATCCATCATACATCACAAAACGACTTAAGCTGCAAACGCATACTTCCCAAAACCATACGTACAAGATTAGGAAAAAATAACATCGGAAAAATCATTGCAAGGATCAAAATGGGGGAAATTCTATGTGCGTGAAACCAACAGCTGCTATTGGTGGATGCTGGAGTGAAGATAAGTCTAAATGCCAATTCAGAATTATTATATGCTGAGAAGAATGCAATGAGCGACAAAGATGATACGACACCAGCTTTCATACAACTTGGAATAACAACACAGCAATAGAGATTAGAAAGAACTAGAACTTTATTGTTATTCAGCTGTGTGTCTAAAATGATTACAAGCAAGCCCTGTTGTCCAACATGACAACAAGTGAAGTCATTGTTGGCCGATTGTGGTAGTTTTTGAACAGCAATTGAGCTAACACTAAATAGTTTCTGGTTTAGATGGGAAAAGTTAACACTGAAAAATCATGGCTGAAAACGTGACTGTGGGACAGAGGGAGAAAATCCCATGTACATGACACCTACTATGGTTATACACGGTGGAATAGAGAGCAACACTAGTTTTAGCTTGTCTAGAACTATAGAGAGAATTTTGAATGCCAATGCAAAATTTAAATATGATGAACAAGAAGACAATGAAATAGAAAAAATTCTCTAGCTCTGCCCGGTTGAGGACAAAAATGATAAATTCTACATTTGGAATGACAAACACTAGCAGAGATTTGAGCAAATTTTGGAGGAAATGATCTTTATTCTTATTCAACCCTTTACGACGAATTACTTTCAAACACGCTTTATTTAGGGTACTTGAATATATAATTCCAATTCTAAATAGGCATCTACATATAGTTTATCATCCTATACTATCTAGGATGACCCAACTCAATTAGTAACTATTCCTTGGTAAGCAACTCATTCACACGGCAACATCTATGCACCTTCTTTATCTTGCTTCCAGCTCACTCATTGTCACCCCATTCTGTGTTACGAATTTTTCCTCACTTGTTGAGGTATCCATTTCAGTGGAACTCCTTTCTGTGAAAAAACCGGGCTCTTTAGGTTGTGGCAACGTCACACCTTCGTTGCTCACCATGACAACAACTGATTGCATTGTTGGCCTGTCTTTTGAAAGTTTTTGAACACATAGTAGACCTACTTGAATAAATCTTAGTGCTTCAGATTCGACGAACGATATGCCATCAACTAGTTCCAATGCCCTGCCTTCTCTCCACAACAACCAAGCCTGAAATATGAACAGATGCAAGTTAATATTTGTACAGGAAGATTGGATGAGGAGAGAATGGAGGTCTTGCATTGTAGGACTTACNAGATTCGTCAAACGATATGAACTGATGCAAGTTAATATTTGTACAGGAAGAGAGGATAAGGAGAGAATGGAGGTCTTGCATTGTAGGACTTACATGACCTAAAAGATTGTGATGATGTTCAGGATGATGAAATGTTCGATTCTTTTTGCCACTTAGTATCTCTAGTAAAAGCACTCCAAAACTGAAGACGTCAGATTTCACCGAGAATATCCCGTCAACAACATATTCAGGCGACATATAGCCACTGCATGAACATAATATTAGATTCTAGATATTATACATTTGCTTGAAAGTCTGGTTGGTATGGAACTTACTGTGTTCCAACTACTCGCTTTGTATTGCTTTCAGTTTGATCTCCACCAAAACTTCTTGCAAGGCCAAAATCAGAAATTTTGGCGTTTAAGTCACTATCTAGCAAAATGTTACTCGCCTTAAGATCTCTGTGAATAATTCTCAGTCTAGAGTCTTGGTGAAGGTAAAGAAGTCCTCTTGAAATGCCCATAACAATTTCCAACCGCTTTTTCCATGTAAGTAATGCTTTTCTATGTTGATCTGCAACTTATTAAACCACCTTAGTTGACAGCCACCATTACTAGTAATAAATCAGTTTCATACTAAAAGAGTGCACTTTGTGACTTGTGAATATGTATTGCATCATTAAAGCAAACAAGAGAAGAAGATTGACCGAAAATGAAATAGTCCAAGCTTTCGTTGGGCATATACTCATAAATAAGCATCCTTTCATCTCCTTCAAGGCAACATCCCAAAAGCCTGACAAGATTTCGATGTTGAAGTTTGGCAATCAGAATTACTTCATTCTTAAACTCTTGAAGACCTTGCTCAGAGTTCTTTGAAAGTCTCTTCACTGCAACTTCTTGTCCCGTCGATAATGTGCCCTATAGATTGTTTTAAAGTTCTATATGTCATGATGCTGCTTTCACTTTTCTCTATGGCAGAATAATTTATAAATTAACCTTCCTTACCTTGTACACGATTCCAAAACCACCTTCTCCAATCATATTTGTTGAAGAGAAGTTCTCCGTTGCAGTAGTAATGGTAACTAGATCAAAAATTGGCAGCTCTATATCCATCTCATTGGTCGCAGATCCTGTAAGAAATTAGTCAGGATAATGATCAGTGGCAAACCAATTAATTTATTTGCTGCTGAAGGTTTATATGAACTTGACTTGATGCGAGAACAAGTGTGGATTATGTTCAGCAAAATAAAATAATTTGTCGAGAGGACAAGTTTGCACACCTCTTTTCTTTTTGCTCCTCTGGATAACACACCAGATCAAGAAGCCGAGCATAAGGATTCCAGAAAGTAGTGATGATAAGACATAAATGAGCACACGTCTTGTCTTCTTATTGTCTGAATGTCAAAACTTTAATTAATCACGAGATTTGTCATATGAATATACCTAGATAAGAGATATTTATTTTTCTTCATCATGTTGTATAAAAAAACATCGAAACTTTCTGTCTCATGATAAATTTAACTCATTAATTTGATTGAGTTCCCGGTGAAACTAAAATGGCTGTATTTTATGAAATCTGTAAACAAAGATGAATTAGTTAATGTGATGGGTACGTACAGAGTTCTGAAGCTGGCATCCGTATATAGATATCTTGCTGACTATTTGTTTGAGGCATCTCCCGGGCATCAATCAGATTCCCAAACCACATGAAACAGCCACTACCATTCCCACGAATATCTGAATATGCATAGGCTACGCAATAGCAGTCCTTGAAGCACTCTGACTCACATTCGCTGACACTCATGCTCTTGTTTAGCGAATATTCGAGGAGATCGGGCAATTTCACATTACTTAACTTTAAATAGCCTCCCTGCTGACAATCCAAGGGAATTCTCCTCACACAACCATTAGACCAATCATGCACATCCCATTCTCTCTGAAATTTAGGAACATATCCATATAAGCACTTGCAAATTGGTGTGTTGCCGAGTTTGCAAATGCCATTAGCACCACAAACTCCATATTCATCACATTGATCATCTCGTGATGTGTAAAACACGTCCCACGAGGAGTCACCTTCATGCAGTACAAGACGTTCGGCCAAACCCGATTGAGTTACCATAAACCTGTTGATAATTGAACGGTCGCCGAATTCATACATATAGTACAAGTTTTCATTATTGTAAACAAAAATGGGTATGAAAATCGGGTTTACTGACAGGGGACCTGTACCACTAAATCGAACTCCATTCCATACCCCAGTTCGGTAAATTTTTTCTGATCCCTTTCGAAGAACTAGCTGAGGCATCCCAATATTGTCTGTTCTGAAAGTGACGTCTCCAGGAGAGGGGTCATCGTCATCTTTCCAGGATGTCAAATACCTGTTTACTCCTGTACTCAAGTTCCATCCCATTTTCATTCCTGGTAAAAGCGTATCAGATGGGAAATCAAAGCTTTGCCATAAATATCTTTCTGAATTATCATCCTTTCTTCTGAGAACAAGATTCCCAGATTCCAATAGCTGT
Source organism: Fraxinus ornus (assembly GCA_903798235.1). Lineage (NCBI taxonomy): Eukaryota > Viridiplantae > Streptophyta > Magnoliopsida > Lamiales > Oleaceae > Fraxinus > Fraxinus ornus. Next base: position 31,543 of record CAIGRF010174157.1, read on the forward strand.
GCAACTGACCCCTGAACTCTTTCCGAAGTATTGGATGACCATACAACGCCTCTCATACCATTTAGGAGAATAATATCTCCATCAGGGCTGATTGTTAGAACTCCAGATGAATTCATTAATGGGCTTTCCCTGTTTGCTACCCAGACAACGATTTCTGGGAATTTCTTGTACCATATTCCTACGTACCATTTGCTACCGCGGGTAAAGAAGCCAAATTCAAATCTTTGCCCCGAGGATACCAAAGTCTCCTTGCCAGTGATGCTGGCATTTGAGGTCAAAGTGTCAGCAGCACTGCCGAATACCACAAGTAAAGATAAAAGAAGAATGTGAATCAAGATGGTAAGGAATGACTCCATCGATACGATTTATAATTTTTTTTTTTTTGAAATGAACCTTGCTTTTATGCATCAATATTAGATAATATCATTTATGTAAATTGCCGTGAATAATGAACGAAACGAAAGTCGGACATATAATCAGTTCAGTGAATCAAGTCAACAACGCTAGCTCCTGGCACAACCCAGGTCGTCTAACAAAGCAGAAATATCCTTTTAGCGTACCGTTTGGTTTATAGATAAAATATGATATGCTGACTGAGAGGCGGCTACTGTAACAATGAATAAATTAAGTAGGTAGTGATTGAATTAAAAATTCAATGAATTATTATATTTATTTAGGCCTTGTTTGTCTCCATTTACAATAAAACTTTTTAGTTCTCGTATTCATTTTTAACCACACATTCACATGATAAAATATTTTTCAAGTAAATTCAAATTTTTTTCGTATTTTTTAACCCCATATTTCCGAAAATCACTATTCAAAATATCATTTTTTCTGCACTGGCGCTTATGATCGAGAGTTTTTAAAAGAAATTAGCAAGTCAACGGAGCTGAATGAGTTATTTGCGGCATATATCATGAAATAAAGCATATGTTTTGACCAATTCCTTGTTGTTCCCATCTTTCACTATTTCTAGCAGGGATTTTTCCATTTTGCAGGACTCTTCTAGCAGATCTTTCACAAGTCTTCTTTGACTTGTTCTTTTACCATAATACCCTTGCGACTATAAAAGATGAAGGCTACAGTTTCAATGAGAATAATTCAACACACGTTTTTATTGAATTTGATCCGTGAATATATATACAATGTTAGCTACTCTATCTTTGGCAAAGTACATCAAGATTAATAACTGAAGCAAGATTGTAGCCTTAAAATAATTACAGTAATTGGCGTGATTGTGTCTGAGCTAATTACAGAAATTGCCTTGATTGTGTAAATTGTCCGGCTTGAATTACTTTCCTTAATACGCCCCCGTAAGATTGGGCTTCCATCGGCAAGACCAATCTTGTACCGTAACATTTCTGTTCGTTGTTTGGGTAGTGATTTCGTTAGTAAATCTGCTAGCTGATCTTGAGTATGCACATGACAGACTTTGAGTAGATTACTGTGAACTAAATCTCGCACAAAGTGGAGGTCAATTTGTATATGCTTCATTCTGGAGTGTTGCACTGGATTGAAGCTTAAGTGAGTTGCTCCAATATTGTCACAAAGAAGAGATGGTGGAGCTTTGATGGAGAAACCAAGTTCCTTAAACAGGGATAATAACTACATGGTTTCGGCTGCTGCATTGGTCAATGCTCTGTATTCAGCTTCTGTGGATGATCGTGCAACGACGCATTGTTTCTTAGAGCTCCATGAGATAGGATTGGAGCCAAGAAAGGTAATGTAAGCCGAAGTGGATTTCCTGTCATCATGATTCCCTTCCCAGTCAGCATCACTATAAGTTGTTAAGTGATGCGCTGCGGATAGGGCTGGGCGCGGTTCGGTTTGGGTTGGTTTCGACCCCAACCCGAAATCAAAACCAAATTAGTCGGTTTGGAAATATTTCAACTCAAACCAATCCACTCAACTCTTAAACCAAACCAACCCAAACCAAATCGGTTTGGTTTGGTTTGGTTCGGTTAATCGGTTTAGACTTTTAAATAATATTGCATAATAAAAAATGGAAAGTCATGCAAAAAATGATATATGTCATTCAATTTAACTATTCACACTGACACAACCAAGAACCAACACATAATCATAATAAAACCAAATCTTCATCGAGCTTTTTTTCCATCCCAATAGTTCATCTTCATCAACCTGGATATATGGATATCCATAAGAATGAAAGAGATGTCAAATTACGTTTACTGCACTTAATTAAATATGAAATGCTAAACATATCACAATTATTTCTTTCTTCCATCTCAATAGGAGGCATGATATGATCAGAATTGAAAATAACTAGAACTAAGCATAATTCAAAACCAAAACCAAGACTAAGAAAATAACCAGAGCTAAGCATAATCCAAATTCAAGAGTAAGAAAATAAAAATTATGTTACAAGAAAGAAACTCAAGCATAAAAAATAAATTGTGTTAACATCTAATGCTTAAGCACCTCCACATTGTGGACAACACCATTAAGATTTTGATTTTGACTTTTCTTTTTTCAAAAAAAAAAAAAAAAAATGGAAACATATGTAAGTGGGTTGGATTGGTTAACCAGTGGTTTGCGGTTTTAAACCATAACCAAACCGAACCACCAACGCTTTGTTTAAAATAAAACCAAACCAATTAACTATGTCAAACCGACCCGAGTTGGTTTAGTTTGGTCGGTTTGGTCAATTTTTCGATTTTTTTGCTCACCCCTAGCTGCGGACTTGTTGATTTGGATACCATGAAATATGGTGTGTTTTAGATACCGAAGTACTCTCTTTGCTGTTGTCCAATGAGTGACAGTAGGCTTATGCATGAATTGTGATAGCTTGTTGACAGCAAAGGAGATATCTGAACGTGTCAGGGATAGATATTGCAGGCTGCCAATTACACGCCTATATTCAGTGCTGTCCACTGATGTTGTACGATCCAGTAGGTGAAGAGAGGTGCTTGTGGAAAGTGGAGTGGAGACATCTTTTGCACCCAACATGTCTGTGCTTTCCAAAATATCACGAACATATTTGTGTTGGGATAGAAATAAGCCAACACGTGTAGGAATTACTTCCCCTCCAAGAAAGAAATGTAAAGACCCCATATCTTTGAGTGAGAACTGAGTACCAAGTTTGCGGATGACAGATGATACAAAACTGGTATCATTTCCCGTAATTACTAGATCATCAGCATATACAAGTAAGTAGCAAGTAATAGATGCGTAAGAATAGATAAATAAGGAAGAAGCATCATGAGAATTTTGAAACCCGAGCTGAGTGATGGTAGTTTTAAGTGCTGAGTACCATGCTCTTGGGGCTTGTTTGAGCCCATATATTTCCTTTCTTAGTTTACACACATGATCAGGTTTTGACATATCCTTGAAGCCGGGTAGCTGCTTCATATAAACAACTTCTTGCAACTTACCATGTAAAAATGCATTATTGACATCCATTTGTCTAAAGTCCCATCCATTCATCATTGCAATTGCTAGTACCGACCTAATTGTAGCAAGTTTAACAACAGGACTATAGGTCTCCTTATAGTCGATACCAGGGCGTTGGTTATAGCCCTTGGCCACAAGTCTGGCCTTAAATATGTCAATTGAGCCATCGGCTTTCCTCTTGACCCTGAAAACCCACTTACAACCCACTGGGTGGCAATGTTTTGGTTGTGGTACCAAATCCCATGTACCATGGCGCATAAGAGCTGTAATCTCACTGGACATGGCTTCACGCCACTTTGGGTGAGACACGGCTTGACTGACACATGTAGGTTTTTTGGTGATGGTAACAGGTGTTTTTTGGTAGCACTATGAAGCTGTTTAGGTTTGTAAATATTATTCATTGATTGTGTGGTCATTGAATGGCTTCAGGTTATGGGGTTGGCAATGTGAGGAGATGGGGTGAGCGCAGTGATGGGTGCCTGATCATGTGGAGGTAGTGGTGAGGAGTTCAGTAGAGGGACATTTAGGGGAGGTGGTGATGTTGGGACGTGAGTGGTGGAGTGCAATGCAGTGTCGGTGTCATGTATATGAGAACATATAAGAGGATGGAAAGAGGAGGCGGTACCTGGAGGTGCGGCGATAGCGGCAGTTGCAGTTTTCGAGTTCTCTGGCGACGGGTAGTGGTTGAGATGAGAGACCGATTGAAGATGGAGACATTGGAGAGTGAGTGTCGATTTGGGGAAGATTGGAGGAATGAGCTGTGTGAGGTAAGGAAGAAGGAGTTGTAATTGGGCTGAACAATTCGTGAGGCACGGGCGGGTTTGAGGAATTGTTTGGGCCTTTGAGTTCAGCCCATGAGGATGGAGTTTTCATTTCATCAAACGTGACATGTCGTAAGATGTATATTCTTTTGGTTGATGGATCCATGCATTTATATGCATTTTGAGTTGGAGAATAACCTAAAAATATGCAAGGAATAGATTTGGGCTCCATTTTATTGGTGTTATATGGCTTGAGAAGAGGATAACATAGGCATCCAAATTTTCTTAATTTTCGATAATTGGGCTTTTGACCAAATAGAGCCTCAAAGGGAGATTTGTTTTGAAGAAGTGGTGTGGATTGACGATTTATGAGATAAGTGGCAGTTTGGAAGGCATGTGGCCAGTATGAAAGAGGTAAGGATGCATCATGGAGTAGTGTGAGACCCGTTTCCACAAGATGACGGTGACATCGTTCAGAAACACCATTTTTGTTGAAGTGTGTATGGGGCTGTTGTGTAATGACTTATCCAATGGGGAGATAAGAATTTTTTTAGGCTTAAGAATTCTCCTCCATTGTCAGAGTATAAGCTTTTTATTTTTGAATTGAAGCGTAACTCAACAAGATTTTTAAATTGTGGAAAAATGGTCGATGTGCTGGATTTGTTGATCATCGGATAAAACCATATGTATTTTGTATAATGATCAACAAATATGAGATAATATCGAGAACCATCCAAGCCAGTATAGTGAGCGGGTCCCCAAACATCAGTGTAAATAATTTCAAGAGGTGAATGACTTTGAAGCTAGTGGAGCCAAAAGGTTGTTGATGGTAGTGGACGTGGAGGCAAGAATAGAGCTGAGAATCAACTTATCTTGCCTAATCCAGTGATTTCTCTTTGATTGGGATGAGGAAGTTCCATCGGAGGCAAGGCATATGGACTCTCCATTAACATAGTCCATCAAGTCATAGCCAATTAGGAGTGCCTCAAATTGAGCACGCCATTGAGGAAAGGTAGAGGGTGTGAGTTTCTCATTGATTTGTGTGGTGATGTTGAAGATGACGAGAATTTTCAGTGGAGGAAATTGTTTGATTGTTTGTTGCGGAAGACATTGTAGAGATCGTAGACTCGTTTGAGGATTCAGACTCTGATACCATATAAAAGATGACGGGTACAATTTCAATGAGAATAATTCAACACACGTTTTTATTGAATCTGATCCGTGGATATATATACAATGTTAGCTACTCTATCTTTGGCAAAGTACAACAAGATTAATAACTGAAGCAAGATTGTAGCCTTAAAATAATTACAGTAATTGCCGTGATTGTGTCTGAGCTAATTACAGAAATTGCCTTGATTGTGTAAATTGTCCAGGCTTGAATTACTTTCTTTAATAGCGACAAGCCGACGACAATAGCAAAAGAAATTTATTTGACTGACTAAGCCTTCTAAATGACTATATCAATCATTCATCATACCAATGTGATAATCCCATTTGCAAAATCTGTAGCTTGGAGAAAAAAATGTCAATAATACTTTTTTTTAATTACCTTCAGGGGGACAAAAATTTCTGTCATCTTATCGGTATGGAAAACCTTTTAAGTTACCAATTATCTCATCTTTGACTTATCCATCTTCTATTTTTATTTTTTATTTTTTCTAATCAATGCTAGATTCATCGCCGACTCGTCTCCAATAGAACATGGTGATATCTCCAACATGCCAAAAAATTTGAAGGTGTAAAAAGAGAGGAGAAGAGAGTAGCTAGACTTGAACTCCATTTTTGCAGGTTGGTGTTGCACCGACGTGCGGTGGATGTCACGCGGATGAGACCTTGGATGTTTTCTTCCAAAGGCAAAATGAATAGCTAAAACTGTAGAACAATCGTGAGTTCCGTTTTGAATTGGAAGAAAGTGGCCATGGATGGTTAGGCAATTTCCTCGGTTTAATTAAAGTGTTCACCAGGTCTTTGGTAATTTATCAAAAAGGCTGATGTCAATTTTCAAGACAACCAATTGGTCGATGGCAATTGCGACTTTCTGCAATGTGAAATGAAGATAAACTGATAAAGGCGACTTTACTGTAGCGTGCACTATTCACAAAGCTACTTTGATGCAAGTAGGAAAATGCCTCGAAACATCATCAAAGGGGTTGCACAATGACACAATCTACATTTATACAGCCACTAAACCTTGTGCTACCTGCCAATGGAGATTTTTCCTTCCATATTCCTTCACATTTTTCTCTTGCCTGTACTCTCTGGATTCTGCAGTGCTACTGATACGTTGCGCTTGAACGAGACCATTACCTACGGCGAGACTCTGGTATCCTCCGGCCAAACCTTTGAATTGGGCTTCTTTTCGCCTAGTGATTCTGCAAGCAAATGGTACATAGGAATATGGTACAAGAAATTTCCAGAAATCATTGTGTGGGTTGCAAACAGGGAAAATCCTTCAGGGAATTCATCTGAAGTTCTTACAATCAGCCCAGACGGTGATCTTGTTCTCCTGAATTATATAACAGGCTTTATTGCCTGGTCATCAAATTCTTCGAAAAACGAACCAGGGACAGTCGCACAGCTATTGGAATCCGGCAACCTTGTACTCAGAGGAAAAGATGATAACACACAAAACTATGTATGGCAAAGCTTTGATTTCCCATCTGATACACTATTACCAGGAATGAAACTGGGATGGAACTTGAGCACCGGCGTAAACAGGTATTTGACATCCTGGAAAGACGAAAACGACCCGTCTCCTGGAGACTTTACAATGAGACTGGACAAGATTGGGATGCCCCAGTCTGTGCTTCGCAAGGGATCAGAAAAAATTTCCCGGAAAGGGCCTTGGAATGGAGTTCTATTTAGTGGTTCTGTTGGCTGGCGCAACAGGGTTTTCAAAAGTATTTTTGTTTATGATAATGAAGAAATATACTCTATGAATGAGCTTGTTGACAATTCAGTTATCCTCAGGGTTACTGTGAATAGTTCAGGTTTAGTCCAACGTTACTTGCTGAAAAATGGGGAATCCTCATGGACTCTTGTAGATACATCACAGAACGATCAGTGTGATAAGTATGGATTATGCGGTGCTAATAGCATTTGTAAACTCATAAGTAAACCAAATTGTGAGTGCTTACATGGATTTGTTCCTAAATTGAAGAGCCAATGGGATGCACTAAATTGGTCCAGTGGATGTGTGAGGAGAATTCCACTGGGTTGCCAACAAGATCCCATTAAATTTTTAAAGCTTGGAGGTGTTCAATTGCCAGATCTCCTTCAGTTTTCACTAAACAAGAGCATGACAACAAAAGATTGTCAGGCAGAATGCTTGAAGAACTGCTCTTGCGTAGCTTATGCAAATTCAGATATTCGTGAAGGTGGTAGTGGTTGTTTCATGTGGTTCCGGGATTTGATTGATATCCGAGAGTATTCTCAAGAAAAACAGCAATATATCTATATACGAATGGCAGCGGCAGAATTTCGTAAGTACTACGAATTCAAATTTTTATAAGATTTCTTAGAATGCACACTTCAATTTCAGCCAGGACTCTACGAGTATTTGTTTAATTCATCTTAGGACACACAATTATTTTTGGATGTTAAACTGACAGATGATCAAGCATAATATTGTCCTAGGTAGTATTGCACAATGATCTTAATTAAAGAGAGCAACAGTACTTATATTATATAGTTATTAAGGTAAATTCATGTATTTAACTAATTTAACTCTTGACATTCAGATTATAATAAAAAGACAAGACTGGTGCTGATCTTTGTCATATCATTAGTTTGTGGAATGCTTATCATCAGCTTCTTGATCTTTTGTCTCATCAAGAAGAGAAAAGCGAAAAAAGGTATGTAAATTTTACAAATGTCATTGAATTAAGTTACTAGTTCTCATCTGATCATAATCCAGCTAATTTCTTACAGCATCTGATTACAATGTGAAAGATATAGAGCTGCCAATGTTTGATCTGACTACAGTTACTAATGTAACTAAGAAGTTCTCATTAACAAATATGATAGGTGAAGGCGGTTTTGGAATTGTTTACAAGGTAAGAAAGTAAGTTTTGAATGATTTTGATGCTGTTGAAAGAGAGCAGTGGCCTCATGACAGACCCTTTGAACAATGTACAGGGTACATTACCAACAGGGCAAGAAGTTGCAGTGAAGAGACTTTCAACAAATTCTGGACAAGGTCTTCAAGAGTTCAAGAGTGAAGTAATTCTGATTGCCAAACTGCAACACCGGAATCTTGTCAGGCTTTTGGGATGTTGCTTTGAAGGAGATGAAAGGATGCTTATTTATGAGTATATGCCCAACAAAAGCTTGGATTACTTCATTTTCGGTCAATTTTCTTCTTGACTCTCCTACCAGATGACTAATAAGATAACTTTCATAAATAAGAATATTAGTTACTGTCTGTTAAGCTGAATTTATATATTGCAGATCAAGATAGAAAAGTATTACTTACATGGCAGAAGCGCTTTGAAATTATTATGGGCATATCCAGAGGACTTCTTTACCTTCACCAGGATTCTAGATTAAGAATTATTCACCGAGATCTTAAGACAAGCAACATTTTGCTAGATAGTAACTTGAACCCCAAAATTTCTGATTTTGGCCTTGCAAGAACTTTTGGTGGAGATCAAACTGAAAGCAAAACAAAGAGAGTAGTCGGAACATAGTAAGTTCTAGATGAAAAACCCTTTAGAGAATTGACATTTGGATGTATATCTTCGGAACCTAATTTTATGTTAATGCAGTGGCTATATGTCGCCTGAATATGTTGTTGATGGAAAATTCTCGGTGAAATCCGACGTCTTTAGTTTTGGAGTGCTTTTACTAGAGATAGTAAGTGGCAGAAAGAATCGGACATTTCATCATCCCACCCATCATCATAATCTTTTAGGTCACGTAAGTCATATATATCAGGACCTCCATCCTCATTTTCCAATATTTCTATTCAAATAAGGGAAGTGCTACGTGTACCAAATTTTTGACATAATCTTTTACCTACTTGACACGTGGCGGCCCCCTATTGGGAGGGTGGCGGCCGCCACGTGTCGAGTAGGTAAAAGATCATGTCAAAAACTTGGTACAAATAGATTTTTCCTTCAAATAATTAATTTTCATCTACTTTTATTTCAGGTATGGTTATTGTGGAAAGAAGGCAGGGCATTTGAATTAGCAAATGATGTTGCTGAGCTATTGTTCTTTGTTGAATCTGAAGTGGTTAGATGCATTCAGGTAGGTTTACTGTGTGTTCAAAAACTACCACAAGACAGGCCAACAATGGCATCAGTTGTTGTCATGTTGAGCAACGAGACTGTGGCATTACCACAACCTAAAGAGCCTGGGTTTTTTGTGGAGAGAGATTGTGCTGAAACAGACACATTAACAAGCGAGGAAAGATGTCCCACTCAAAATTTGTTGACAATATCGGTGCTGGACGCAAGATAGGCTATGCATGTACAATCATGAAATAATTACAACAATTTGTAAATCCAGGCATACAACATTTGAAAATATGCCATTTCAGTGCTATTGAATTGTGTTTCCAGCCTTAGAGATTGATTACACCATTGTTTTAGACAATATATTGAATTTCTCGTTTTTAACCAAGTTGAGTATGTAGTGATATATTTTTCTCGACCTTAGTCTGTAAGGCTCAAATTAATATTTTCTGCCTTTTTATTTGAACTGACCAGGTTCTAGCAACAATCTTGAGTAATTCATATTTTATTTGTTTATTTATTTTCTAAAAGAGCTGGGTAGTGAAACGCCTTTAGTAATGCAAGAGGGCAAGTCACTAGCAGAAAGGTCAAGGAGAGACGCTAAAGGTTGGTTATACAAGTCTCCATTTGATTCACATTCCATGACTTATCAAGGTTAGCAAGTTTGACTGGCACCTTGAATAAGACAGACATTTCTGCTGTAGAGTTATTCGGTCACACACCGGTGAAAATGATTGGAAACTCGCAAATTATAAAGTTCTTGTACAATACAATCTTGTACATTGTATTAAATTTTTAAAAATGGTTAAAGATTTAACTTACAGGAAATTGCAATGAAAGGCCAAATATTTTTGTTTAAAATGAGTAGTTAATATAGCAAAGGATTACTGACAGCCGTTTATTTTTCTAGGAACTACAATGAAGCTAACTGTAAATTTCTGTAGAATGCACAGCTTGAAAACAGAGAACAGTAAGAATGGAAAGAGACTGAGTAATTCTCATTCATTTCGTGTGATTTAATTGCTGTACAGAAGGGTCTATTTATACACTTTATTTACTCAAGTAAATTTGTAACTGACTTAACTAACTGAACTAATCTAACTGCTTATTTACAATAACAGATGAAGTCCTCTGTTTGGCTTCTAGAGATTTTAATTCTAACTTTTCTATTTGATTTTNTCCAACGTTACTTGCTGAAAAATGGGGAATCCTCATGGACTCTTGTAGATACATCACAGAACGATCAGTGTGATAAGTATGGATTATGCGGTGCTAATAGCATTTGTAAACTCATAAGTAAACCAAATTGTGAGTGCTTACATGGATTTGTTCCTAAATTGAAGAGCCAATGGGATGCACTAAATTGGTCCAGTGGATGTGTGAGGAGAATTCCACTGGGTTGCCAACAAGATCCCATTAAATTTTTAAAGCTTGGAGGTGTTCAATTGCCAGATCTCCTTCAGTTTTCACTAAACAAGAGCATGACAACAAAAGATTGTCAGGCAGAATGCTTGAAGAACTGCTCTTGCGTAGCTTATGCAAATTCAGATATTCGTGAAGGTGGTAGTGGTTGTTTCATGTGGTTCCGGGATTTGATTGATATCCGAGAGTATTCTCAAGAAAAACAGCAATATATCTATATACGAATGGCAGCGGCAGAATTTCGTAAGTACTACGAATTCAAATTTTTATAAGATTTCTTAGAATGCACACTTCAATTTCAGCCAGGACTCTACGAGTATTTGTTTAATTCATCTTAGGACACACAATTATTTTTGGATGTTAAACTGACAGATGATCAAGCATAATATTGTCCTAGGTAGTATTGCACAATGATCTTAATTAAAGAGAGCAACAGTACTTATATTATATAGTTATTAAGGTAAATTCATGTATTTAACTAATTTAACTCTTGACATTCAGATTATAATAAAAAGACAAGACTGGTGCTGATCTTTGTCATATCATTAGTTTGTGGAATGCTTATCATCAGCTTCTTGATCTTTTGTCTCATCAAGAAGAGAAAAGCGAAAAAAGGTATGTAAATTTTACAAATGTCATTGAATTAAGTTACTAGTTCTCATCTGATCATAATCCAGCTAATTTCTTACAGCATCTGATTACAATGTGAAAGATATAGAGCTGCCAATATTTGATCTGACTACAGTTACTAATGTAACTAAGAAGTTCTCATTAACAAATATGATAGGTGAAGGCGGTTTTGGAATTGTTTACAAGGTAAGAAAGTAAGTTTTGAATGATTTTGATGCTGTTGAAAGAGAGCAGTGGCCTCATGACAGACCCTTTGAACAATGTACAGGGTACATTACCAACAGGGCAAGAAGTTGCAGTGAAGAGACTTTCAACAAATTCTGGACAAGGTCTTCAAGAGTTCAAGAGTGAAGTAATTCTGATTGCCAAACTGCAACACCGGAATCTTGTCAGGCTTTTGGGATGTTGCTTTGAAGGAGATGAAAGGATGCTTATTTATGAGTATATGCCCAACAAAAGCTTGGATTACTTCATTTTCGGTCAATTTTCTTCTTGACTCTCCTACCAGATGACTAATAAGATAACTTTCATAAATAAGAATATTAGTTACTGTCTGTTAAGCTGAATTTATATATTGCAGATCAAGATAGAAAAGTATTACTTACATGGCAGAAGCGCTTTGAAATTATTATGGGCATATCCAGAGGACTTCTTTACCTTCACCAGGATTCTAGATTAAGAATTATTCACCGAGATCTTAAGACAAGCAACATTTTGCTAGATAGTAACTTGAACCCCAAAATTTCTGATTTTGGCCTTGCAAGAACTTTTGGTGGAGATCAAACTGAAAGCAAAACAAAGAGAGTAGTCGGAACATAGTAAGTTCTAGATGAAAAACCCTTTAGAGAATTGACATTTGGATGTATATCTTCGGAACCTAATTTTATGTTAATGCAGTGGCTATATGTCGCCTGAATATGTTGTTGATGGAAAATTCTCGGTGAAATCCGACGTCTTTAGTTTTGGAGTGCTTTTACTAGAGATAGTAAGTGGCAGAAAGAATCGGACATTTCATCATCCCACCCATCATCATAATCTTTTAGGTCACGTAAGTCATATATATCAGGACCTCCATCCTCATTTTCCAATATTTCTATTCAAATAAGGGAAGTGCTACGTGTACCAAATTTTTGACATAATCTTTTACCTACTTGACACGTGGCGGCCCCCTATTGGGAGGGTGGCGGCCGCCACGTGTCGAGTAGGTAAAAGATTATGTCAAAAACTTGGTACAAATAGATTTTTCCTTCAAATAATTAATTTTCATCTACTTTTATTTCAGGTATGGTTATTGTGGAAAGAAGGCAGGGCATTTGAATTAGCAAATGATGTTGCTGAGCTATTGTTCTTTGTTGAATCTGAAGTGGTTAGATGCATTCAGGTAGGCTTACTGTGTGTTCAAAAACTACCACAAGACAGGCCAACAATGGCATCAGTTGTTGTCATGTTGAGCAACGAGACTGTGGCATTACCACAACCTAAAGAGCCTGGGTTTTTTGTGGAGAGAGATTGTGCTGAAACAGACACATTAACAAGCGAGGAAAGATGTCCCACTCAAAATTTGTTGACAATATCGGTGCTGGACGCAAGATAGGCTATGCATGTACAATCATGAAATAATTACAACAATTTGTAAATCCAGGCATACAACATTTGAAAATATGCCATTTCAGTGCTATTGAATTGTGTTTCCAGCCTTAGAGATTGATTACACCATTGTTTTAGACAATATATTGAATTTCTCGTTTTTAACCAAGTTGAGTATGTAGTGATATATTTTTCTCGACCTTAGTCTGTAAGGCTCAAATTAATATTTTCTGCCTTTTTATTTGAACTGACCAGGTTCTAGCAACAATCTTGAGTAATTCATATTTTATTTGTTTATTTATTTTCTAAAAGAGCTGGGTAGTGAAACGCCTTTAGTAATGCAAGAGGGCAAGTCACTAGCAGAAAGGTCAAGGAGAGACGCTAAAGGTTGGTTATACAAGTCTCCATTTGATTCACATTCCACGACTTATCAAGGTTAGCAAGTTTGACTGGCACCTTGAATAAGACAGACATTTCTGCTGTAGAGTTATTCGGTCACACACCGGTGAAAATGATTGGAAACTCGCAAATTATAAAGTTCTTGTACAATACAATCTTGTACATTGTATTAAATTTTTAAAAATGGTTATTTAACTTACAGGAAATTGCAATGAAAGGCCAAATATTTTTGTTTAAAATGAGTAGTTAATATAGCAAAGGATTACTGACAGCCGTTTATTTTTCTAGGAACTACAATGAAGCTAACACAAAATAGGTTCTTATCCAACCCTTGATGTTAACTATTTTGCAAGCACGCTTTATTTATAGTACTGGAATATAATTGCCAATTCTAACTAGGCTTCTACAAATAAATAATAATCCTATTTTATCCAGGACAACTCAACTAATTTAGAAGATTTTCCTTAGTATATGAAACTCATTCACAAGGCAATATGTACACAAATTTTTTTATCTTGCTTCTAGCACACTCATTGTCACAGAATTATGAGTCAAGCATCTTTCTTCACTTGTTGACATATCTGTTCCAATGCAACTTCTTTCCAAGAAAAAACCAGGCTCTTTAGGCAGCGGCAGTGTCACACCCTTGTTGTCCAACATGGAGAGAACTGATGCCATTGTTGGCCTGTTTTCTGGTAGTTTCTGAACACACAGTAGACCTACCTGAATGAATCTGAGCACTTCAGATTCAACAATGAAAGCTCAGAAATGTTGTCTACTAGTTTCAAAGCCTTGCCTCTTTACACAATAACCGTGCCTAAAAATACGAAGAGATGCAAGTTAACATTTGAATATATAAATTGGATAAGGAGAGGATAGAGGTTTTGCATTATAAGACTTACATGACCTAAAAGATTGTGATGATGTTCAGGATGATGAAATGATCGATTCTTTTTTTTCACTTACTACCTCTAGTAAAAGCACTCCAGAACTGAACACTTCAGATTTCACTGACTGTCAACAACGTATTCAAGAGGCATATAGCCACCGCATAAAAATAAAATTAGGAATTAGATATTGTGCATTTTCTTAAAATGGGTGCTGAGTATAAATCTTACTCTGTTCCGACTATTCTCTTTGTTTTGATTTCAGTTTAATCTCCAACAAAACTTCTTGCAAGGCCAAAATCAGAAATTTTTGCATTTCACTATCTTGAAAAATGTTACTCGTTTTAAGTCTATGTGAATAATTCTCAATCTTGAGTTCCTGCGAAGGTAAAGAAGTCCTCTCAATATGCCCATAACAATGTAAAAGTTCTTTTTCCATGTAAGTAATGCTTTTCTATGCTGATTTGCAACATGCTAATACAGCTCAGTTGACAGCCACTGTTAGTCGTAGTAAATAAGTTTCATACTAAATGAGTGTGATTTATGACTTGCGAATTATGAATATGCATCTTATTATGAAAGTGATCTTAATCGAACAGGAGGGAAAGAGAAGCAGATTGACCGAAAATGAAATAATTCAAGCTCTTATTGGGCATACCGCATATACTCGTAAATAAGAATCATCTCCTTCAAGGCAATATCAGCCTGACAAGATTTCATTGTTGAACTTTGGCAATCAAAATCACTTCATTCTTCACACACGTATCAATTTTGCATTGGATAAGTAGAAATTGATTAATGTATTTTGATTTTGAAGTTGTTCATAGATTTAATACTAAGATTTTAATCATGAGATAAACGGCGTGTTATCTGACCAATTTTATTGCATTACTTGATCGAATTACCACCAATTAGGTAATTAACATTGCATGCTTGTTTGCTAAGTTATGTTATAGTTTTGTTTGAGAACATACAAATATTCAAGTTTGTGGTGTTTGATAAGTTTATTTTGTACACTTATGTGAGCTATTAAACTAGAGTATTTGTTGTTGATCTGGATGAAAAATAGCTTAATTGTGAGTCAATTTTGTTTTTTAAATAAAACTCAGCGATTGAAGTGAAATTGGAAGAAATGAACGAAAAATGGACGAAAAGGACGAAGTTCAAAGTTCGGGTATCAAATTGCAAGTTTCTAATAGTTATTCGGACCACATAGCGTTGATTGAAGACCTTACGGAATCAATTGGATGAAATAGAAGTCAAAAGTATGGAGATTTGCACGAGAAAAAGGACGCAATTGAATGACGGATGAAAGTTAGGGGATCAAAACGTTATTCATCAAATCTTAGGAGGGACCACCTATACCGGTGAGCACATGCGGGCCATTTACAACAAAACTGAGGTGAATTTAATAGGCGATGTGTAGGCAGGCTGTTACACCAAGTGCTCGCTTGGTGATTTTCTGGGACATCGGGCCAGTTTTCCTTCTTCATTTTGAACTGTTTTGGAACACAAATTGAACGCAATTTTGATCTAATTTTCGACTCCTATAAATAGAGAATTTGGGCTACACACGGGAGGTCTCTCTCTAGCCTATTAATACATATTCATATCATAAAATTCATCCAAAACGAGAGGTAAAATAACAAATTTGAAGGAGAAGATCAAGCTAGCAAGGAATTCAAGACACTTCATACAAGAATTTGAAGATTCAAGGTGTGGACTCAAGATCAAGACCAAGATATTGATTCTCCATCAAGATTCTTATATTGTTCTATGATTCGGGTCATGTCTTTTCGTAATTCTTCGTATAATTCATATATAATAATGCTAGGTTAGATCTTTATTTGTATACTTATTTATTTTAATTCTAGACAAGTAGTTTAGTAATTTTTCTTATTTTTTAATAAATTATGCGCTCTCATTGCATTATTTAATTGTTTGATCACCAATTAGGTTATTAGTTGTTTGTTGTAATGACGTTATGAATAACATATATTGCGTGTGCAATCACATCAATAATCGTGTTATTGAATGCGTTATCACCTAAATAATCGTGCAATTAAATGTGTTATATTCATTCGAATTCCAACTATGAACAAGAATATGATCGAGTCGTGTCGTGTCTAGAATAGACTTAATTTATCTTGAGAAAGAAAATTAAATATCATAAGATTATCGATTATTAAAAATGCATGAATAAAACTAAATTACATAATCAAGAATTGAAGTAAATAATAATAGATGGATTCTAAATCCAATACAATCATTTATTTCACCCCTATATTAAAAGAGGGAACCTTGGGTTCACTGTTCATTTTTGTCACACGAGTTTTCACACTTAACTGGTTTGGTTCTGGTTTCTCTACAGTGAGATAGCCACAATTGTTGACTTCTCAATTTTGATTAAACCGACTTACCACTGATATTTTTACAAGCCAACTTGCCGCTGATATACCTGCAAATCTATTAAAACGAATTGCAATAAGACAATAGCTTATTTTATTTGCAAGAAGACGGTATATGATTTCATTTCAACCATCAAATATCAACTCAGAAATTAAAGAGAAGAAACGGAATTTGAGACTGAACGAAGCAAGTCAGTTAGAACAAATGTGAGTTTCTGCTGTGTTTTTTGTTTTCCAGCATAAAATCATATTTTTATTTTTGTTCATGATACTGTGATTGCTCCTTAATGTTTAAGAAAATTAATGTGAAAAGAAGTTGAATTTTTGAAAATCATGTTCAGTTCATAAGATACTGTATGTAGAAGAAGCCATGAAATTGTCATTGGGGATATAGAAGAAGGTGTGGAAATGTCATTGAGCAAAAACAAAATAAAAATTACACACGAGTTGACATTTCTTTCTCAATGCTGATCATTATCTTCTAATTTCCATTTCTCATATTTATGTTTGGTTGATTTGATGAGTGTTCTACTATAATGGGGTTTCAGGTCTATACTGGGTTGAAAAATTCGATGTCATGCACCGAAAAATTCTGTGCCATGTTCCGAAGGCACTGAATTTTTTGGTGACATGATATGGTGTCTCCGAATTATTCGGAGACACCGTGTGCACGGTCTATACCGGGTTGAAAAATTCGATGCCATGCACCAAAAAATTCGATGCCATGTTCCGAAGGCACCGAATTTTTCGGTGACACGGCACGGTGTCTCCGAATTATTCGGAGACACCGATTCGGTGACACGGAGACACCGTGTGTGTCTCCAAATCACGGTGTCTCCGAATAATTCGGAGATATACACGGTGTCTCCGAATTATTCGGTGACACGGAGACACCGTTTGCACAGGGTGTCCCCTTGGTGTCGTGATGTGCGGACAACATACATTGGTGTCGAACACCATGCTTTGGTGTCGATGCTCGAAAAATTCGGTGCCACCGAATTTTTTGGTGTGCCCCGTGCGCACACGCAACGAAACTCACACAATCGAAAGGCCAAATTCTTCAATCATGTGGAGCTCATGTCCCGAATTCTACGGCCCTGAATTTCACAGAATTCTTTTTAAGAGTACTATATAAATGTGAAAAAACATTTCCTTCGCATTCTTCTTAATCATATTAAAGGGCCAACATCATTCAACAGTATAAAAACTTTCAAAGGGGTGATTGTTGATACATTTCGAGAAGTAG
>CAIGRF010174157.1:84934-102020 GCA_903798235.1 Fraxinus ornus
GCATGTCGAATTCGTTTAATAACTGCTTCCATAACTGCTGGATTAGTTGGTCATAATGCTTTAGATGCATTCCACCCTTGGTGATTTCGAAGGTTTGAGCGATAACTAGATCATCGCTCTGGGCGATTGCATGGCCCTTCATTCGCTCAGCCTCTGTGCGTTCTGCAAGCTTGGGCCATGGCGCTTCCTTATCCTTGGGTTTCTATTACCTTTATTAATTATTCTTACTAGACCTTTATCTTAGACCCCCCAATTGGGCTTCTCATCTTGAGCCTTTAAACTGATTCCTATTAGGCCTTTGTCTTGGGTTCCTCGAATGGACTCTCATCTTAGGCCTTTAATCTTGGACTGCATTTTTAGAGTGTCAACAGCAGCGTTATCAACAGCTAGAGCATTTGTGGGCTGAAAACTAAAGCATTTGAGTTTGCCACATAATCTGTTTTTGGCTCTAGTTGGAAGGTGTTTTCCGGAAATTCTTTTGGATGCAATTCCACGTTTTTATTTCTTGCTTGTTTTCTGTACATGGAGTTTTGCAAAAAGCTAGATATTAAAATCAGCAATGCTTGTTAAATCAAAAGGCCTAGCAGCTATCACACTAAAAGAGACCGACATTTCAGTCTTTAGGTTTGGTGCGTAAAGAAAAATAAGAGGTGATAATTATCTACTCTAAAATTAGTTGTATTGATCCGTAATACTATTTAATTAACTCCTTTTAGGATAAACATCAAGCTATTCGCTCCATGCATTGATAACTTAAATTAAAAAATCTGCTATTCTGCTACTTCGTCCAAACAATTATGGTAAACCCCTACTTAAGCATCATGGTGCAATCAGCCGCCTTCTATCCTCTAGTGGCCGATCATATTAACGGTTTTATTTTATTTTATTTTTTTATCGATTTTATTTTGTTCATTCAGTTGTTTCGTAATTTTTAGATAAGTTCAGTAGTTGTTTGTGAAATTAACCCGATAATAAACTTAATAAAATATTTTTGGGGCCTCAGAGGTGAGGCGTTAAGCAATTGCCTATCTGCCTGTAATCAAGGCTGGCACTAATTATCACCCTTAATAAATTGATTTCCTAGGAGTATAACATCCAATGTGTTTTAAATATTATTCAGCTGTTGACGGTAATCTGGATTACGTGTTGAAAATTCAACAGGTAGTGGATTTTTCTCTGATGGCTGATTTTTTAATCATAAAGAAACTTTTGATATAGGACTACCATCTTCTTCGAAAAAGAATCAAGAGTTGTGTTATGTTGTGCGTTTTACGGTCGACTAAATGCACCATTGAGGATTCTTAAGCTTCTCAAAAGTGAATCTTGATAAATGGTATGAATACTAATAGGTTTATATTCTGTCTGATTCACGTACTTTTTTCATTACTGAAAATATTGGCTTTGACCGACAATATCATTACATCACAACCTCTCAATGATGGTGAAACACTGGTTTCAGAAGAGGGGAGTTTTGAACTGGGTTTTTTCAGTCCAGGTAATTCCGAGAATCGGTACTTGGGAATTTGGTACAAGAACGTCCCAATAAGAACTGTTGTCTGGGTTGCAAATAGACAGAACCCTATAAAAGATTTGTCTGGCACCCTGATGATCAATAGCACCGGTAGTCTTGTACTTTCAAGTGGGAACAATAGTGATGTTTGGTCAACAAAACCATCGAAGGGCACGGGCGCTCAGGATCCAATATTACAGCTTTTAGATTCGGGAAATCTTGTCGTGCGAGATAACTTGGACGGAAAAATGGATGTTTATCTGTGGCAGAGCTTTGATTATCCATCTGATACTTTGTTACCTGATATGAAGCTCGGGTGGGACATGAGAACAGGTCTT
Organism: Fraxinus ornus; assembly: GCA_903798235.1. Taxonomy (NCBI): domain Eukaryota; kingdom Viridiplantae; phylum Streptophyta; class Magnoliopsida; order Lamiales; family Oleaceae; genus Fraxinus; species Fraxinus ornus. The sequence goes on from CAIGRF010174157.1 coordinate 86,783, forward strand.
AATAGGAGACTATCGTCATGGAAGAATTCTGATGATCCGTCTCCTGGGATGCTAAGTGATGGGGTAGAACTTGCTGAATATCCTCAGATGGTTATGCGGAAGGGATCAGAAAAGTTCTTTCGAAGTGGTTCATGGAATGGCCTGCAATTTAGCGGTGCTCCTGAATTAAGGCTCAACCCAGTATTTGAATTTAAGTTTGAGTTTAACCGGGAGGAGGTTTACTACATGTATAAGCTCAAGAACAAATCTGTAATCTCAAGGCTTGTTTTGAATGAAACCACATCTTCACGTCAACGATATGTATGGGTGGAAGCAGATCAATCTTGGAAGCTTTATTCAGAAATACCTCGAGACTATTGTGACAATTATGATCTATGTGGCGGAAATGGAATATGTTCCATCAGTCTTTCACCAGTTTGCAGATGTTTGAAAGGTTTTAAACCAAAGTCAGCCCAAAGCTGGAACTCAATCGACTGGTCACTTGGATGCATCCGCAATGAGACTCTAGACTGCCACAGGAAACATGATTTTATAAAATTTTCAGGCTTGAAACTGCCTGATACTCCAGATTCTTGGGTAAACACAAGTATGAGTCTTGAAGAATGCAGGGAGAAATGCTTGAAAAATTGTTCTTGTATTGCTTACGCAAACTCAGATATTAGCCAACGAGGCAGAGGATGTATCCTTTGGTTTAACAATTTGGTTGATGTTAGAGAGTTTCCTGATGGTGGGCAAGATCTTCATATAAGAATGCCAGCTTCAAATAGAGGTATGTCATTCATTCTTGGCTGCAGTGGCTTGGCAAAGTTTATGTAGTATCAACTTGCATTTCCTGATAAAAAAAATATGCGCCTTTTTAACAGCTAATAGGCATCCAGTGAAAATAATAGTGGCGACTGTGGCTACCATTGCTGGGTTATGCGGAGTGCTTCTTGTGAGTTACTGTATTTGCAAGGGAAAGATGAAATCTAAAGGTAAACTTTCAAGATTCACTAACCCTTTGAAATGCAATGCAGGATTTAGTTATAAAATAAATCAGATGATAAATAGAAAATTTCTTTAGTCATATTAAGACTGGGTTCCATCTTAAAATGCCAATTTTAATAAGAGGAGTAGCTCAAGTCCTTATATATTTTTCGAGATGGTGGCTTGGTTGAGTAGATCAATCTTGATATCTGTGCACTCGATTGCCTCAATGGACTCTGATACCATATTTTTACCAATCCCTAACTATATTATGTAAACAGTGGAAACTGGAGGACCCGACACTGATGCAAGGCAAGAAGAAGATATGGATCTACCCTTATTTAACTTGGCTACAATATCTATGGCCACTCAGAATTTTTCTATAAACATGAAACTTGGCGAAGGAGGATTCGGACCTGTCTACAAGGTTAGCTCAACATGATTCCAAGAGTAATACTGACCTTCTATCGAACTTAGTAAATAGATAGAGCAGTGAAAAGAAATTTAATTTTCTAGGAGAATCCTTCAGTTTTCTAATAATTCATAACTTTCAGGGCACACTAGAAGATGGGAAAAACATTGCCGTGAAGACACTGTCAAAGTATTCTGGACAAGGACTAAATGAGTTCAAGAATGAAGTTAAACTGATAGCAAAACTACAACACAGAAATCTTGTAAAGCTTATTGGTTGTTGCATTGAAGACGAAGAAAAAATATTGATTTACGAGTACATGCCCAATGGGAGTCTTGACTCGTTTATTTTTGGTTTGTATTCTGATAAGATTCTTCTGCAATTTACTTGAGCTAATGCGTATTAATATTTTTTTAAAAAGATACTTATATATCATTCATTCATTTTAATTTTAATTTTTTGAAATTAAGTTGGACAGTAACTAACTTATTTATGAATTTCAGATCAAATCAGATCAAATCTATTAGACTGGTCCAAGCGATTCAATATCATATGTGGAGTTGCTCGAGGACTTCTCTACCTTCATCAAGATTCCAGGTTGAGAATTATACATAGAGATCTCAAAACGAGTAACGTGTTACTTGATAAAGAGTTGAACCCAAAAATCTCAGATTTTGGAATGGCAAGAATTTTTGTAGGCGATGAGAGAGGAGAAACTACAAAAAGAATTGTTGGAACATAGTATGTCCATATTGAACTTTATTTGCACAACTACTACATCTGCATTGTTTTTATTCCCATTTTATGCAATTGTTCATTTGTGATGCTTGACAGTGGTTACATGGCCCCAGAATACGCTTCTTACGGCTTGTTTTCGGTAAAATCCGATGTCTTTAGCTTTGGCGTTCTACTACTGGAGCTCATCAGTGGAAAGAAAAATCGTGGATTTGATCATCCACAGAATCAAAATCTTATTGGATATGTAAGTGATATAAAATCGTAATCTAAAATTCCTTCCCATATTCAAACTGAGTTACATTTGTTATATTTCAGGCATGGAGATTGTGGACAGAAAGCCGGCCACTTGAATTGATTGATCCATTGCTGGAGGATTCAACCAATCGACCTGAGATGTTAAGGTGTATCCACATAGGTCTCTTGTGTGTGCAGCAATCTCCAGAAGATAGGCCAACAATGTCATCAGTGATTTTGATGTTAAATGGAGAAAGTACATTGTCTCAGCCAAAACAACCTGGTTTACTTATTGATATGATTCCAGCTGAAACGCGTCCTCCATCAAGCAACGATGAACCAAGTTCGGTCAGATATTCTTCAATTACGTTGTTGGAGGCTCGGTGAGATATTGGTTCTCGAGTAGAAAATGGTGTTAGTCAAGTAATTTTTGCACCCATTCAATGCTATTTGTTTTGAAACTGGAAGTGTCCCTTGAAATGTTTGGTATATTTTAATGTAAAGTAGATTCAAATCTTATTCATTTTATTGTACACTAGATGTTAGTCGTTAAGTATATTGTATTGCAAAGAAAAATAAATTCAAATCTTTAAGTACATTATATTTTTTTCTTTCAAAAATATGTTTTTTTTTTTTTTTTTACTTCAGATTTTTTAAAAAATTTCCTTGCTCAACAAGTCAAATGGCACGTAGGAATTATACCTTCCATTCCCATTCAAGCCCGACAATCTTCTGATTCATGTTGTCGTACAAAATCATTAGAAAATCAGGAGTTAAACGAATAGGAATTGTCAAAAACAAAACAAAAGATGACACTTGGTTCTATCTTTGGCTTCCTAAGCAAGGCAAACAAAAATTGAAATAATTTGGGAGTTGCTATCTATTTTATATATTCGTGAAGCAAAAGCCAACCTTCTTTTCATTCCTTTCTTGGCCTTGCTTCTCCGACTCCATGTAGTAAATAGTAATCATGAATTCTGAAAATTGAGGCAAAAAAAACAATGCCATATAATCCTCAATAGATTTGATGCACATCCTTATTTTTTTGTCCTATTAAATTATGTGAAATCGAGAAAAAGAGAAGTAATTGTTACTCCTGAAAAATCGTACCATAGGGCGAAGGGGTTCCTCATTTCCCACTGGTTCAGGCGAGCCGATGCGACGTGGCAGTACAATACCCAGCTCGAAAGGAACTCGTCTGAGTCCCTAGGCTAAGGAAAGCTACGCGTCCGAGCCCATTGAAATGCATGATGGGACGGCATGAATCGACCACTCCAGCGACGTGTGCTGACTTCCCTACACAGTCACATCGCCAACCTAAAGATATGAAGATCCAAGCATTTATGGTCTGACTGATATGACTGACAAGACCTTTTAGATTAAGATATGGCAAGACACGTGTACCTTCATCCTACGGTCCATATTAATTGTACACTACTATATAAAGTCATGTAAATCATTGTTAAAGGGGAATGAAAAATCATACACTCTCTCACTCTCTCTCTCTCCCTCTCTCTGTATTACGAGGGGCTCGCTGAGGCCGACCCCCTTTTCTTTTAATAAATCTTAAAAGAATCATTACAAGACAAACATCCGGGACTCCTCTCTTCTGTTGGACCATTTTTTGGGGTCAACAGTAATAATCTTAGTTCAACATTCATCTCAAATGATTAGACGGGGTAAAGTTGGACCAATACAACCGACATTTCCGAGAATTCTCTCTTCGTTTTTAAAATAATAAGTGTATCCATTTTTATGTCATTCAGCATCACTTTAGACTTATTCGTTTTTTATGGGCGAACTTTATGGAGGAATTTTAGACTTTGGAGCTCTAAGAATAACGTGATTCTTACTAATGCTGAAAGTGAAGTGAGAAATGATATACTTTTTGTCCAATGTATCATGCCCGTTTAAAGAAAAGGTGGGGAAGAGATTGCTTGCATGCCAAAATAACAAAATAAAATTCATTAAGTAATTGATTATTGAATTTATATACTGCCAAAATATATGAAAATTTGTCGTGGGGTTTTTCTTCACAATTTTGCTTGATAAATAATTTAAGAAAATTGGTCAACTGTCAACCTAAAACAAACGTAAGATGTCACATTTCTCATTAAAAAAATCCATGCTCAAATAATTTTCTTTTCTTCACACACTGTGTGTGTGTTTGTGTCATTTTCAGTTTTGTAATAGCATATTCTGGTTGACCCCACAACTGGACACGTCAAACAAATTGACTTGCGTTATAGGTTGATGTTACACTTACCAAATTTCATTTACTTTCGAAATTTATTTTACTTTTTCTTTCACTTTTAGTTTACCTTTTCTGATTTAAAATATAAGAACATAAAAGAGTAAAGAGGACATTTCTTTAGAACGACCAATGTAGTGAGAAGAAATTAAAAATAATCTCATTTTTGTAAGTTTTTTTCTTTTTCTTAAAGAGACATTAGTGAGGAATAAGGGGTATAAAAATAGATAGTGCAAGCCAACTTGATCCAATTAATCTTGACGATTACATTTTTAAGAAGAGTATGCTCGAGATTTTTCATTTGATCAAGTAAGAAAAGGAATATTTAGTATTTAGCGTGTGTAGACAGTCTTTATTTTGCTATAAACCTATTTTTTGTACAGTAAACGAGGGTCAAATTGTCAAACGGACGTCGTATCAATTTCAAATCATAAGATACTACTGTACTTAATTTTGAATCTAAAATTTTTTGCTATTCCAAAACTACACCCATTTGTACATCTCGGAAAATAAATGCATAGAAACTGCTATTATATATAAGTCACTGTTTGATTCACATTCTTCCTAAAATTCATTATTTTAATACTTATTTTCAGTAACACATTCTTCAATAAAATAATATTACATGTAAATTTAAATTTTTTTCTTATTTTTAATCATGTATTTTTCATCACATCATATCATAAAATGCATTTTCTTATTTTGATCTGTGTGTAATATTATTTTATTTAGAGAATGTGTGGTTGAAATGAAAAATGAAAATGAGAATGAGAAATTAATGGGTGTCAAAAGGGGTATAAATCTCATGCTTTTAAGTTAAGAAAGCAGTAATTTTGAATAAGGAGTATTCAAATAATAATACTACTCTTTTCTGACAAGCTGAGTAGACACAAAAATTTGTACAATGATACCTTGGGTTATATTCCATTCTTGTAATGGTCCTATGTGTATATATTTTACTTCGTGATTCTTGCACCTACTATCCATTGTTTAGATTGATGAGACCGTCTAACTATATTGAGATGTATCTTTGATGCTTTCGTAGGTACACTTACGGTATAAATCCTTTTTATGTTGAAATGTGAAATTTGTGCCAATAATTCACTAGGGAACACTTGTTTAGTCATTCTTATATAAAAAGTGTTTAATCTTTTTTTGCTTAGAATTAGAGGTGGACATTTTTTTTTCTTGAGATTGGCGAAATCAAACTGAAATCGAATAGAGCTGATCGGTTCGTCTCTGGTTATTTACTAAATGAGTCGATTTTGGGATCATGTATCGAGAACCGTCGGGTCCGATCAAATTCTTGGTACTGCCAAATTAATAGTGAATTCCGTTCCCCCTAATTTTTTTTTTTTTTTTTTTAAGAAATCGTATTAGAGGTCTGGCATTTAGTTGTATTTTAGTTGTTTTTTTTTTGTGTCAATTTATAATCTTCTGATGCTGAACTGCTTCTTAATCTTGCTTGTTGCTAAATATTCTTCAATGATTCTTGATTTTTTTTTAATTATTCTTATTTGAACCCGATACCTATGGAAGAAAAATGAATTTTAATTAGCTGTAGAATGGAGGATTATTTGGTCTTTCACTTGTCGCCTAATTTTTTTTTTAACTTATTTGATCTTGTCAAAATTCACTTGAACAACCTGAAATATAATAGTTGATCAAAATATGAATTTCTATTGGGTAGAACAAAATTGAAGACCGGTTTATATAATTCTTGATTGTGATGATAGCTTTGAAGATAATATATAAATTATACATTTCATCATATGTGAGCTTTTAGATCAAATAATTCAACATGATAATCAGAACAGGCAAAGTTCTTGGTTCAAGTCTCACCAGCCCATTTATTAAAATTTGTACATATGTAAGGCTTTTAATGGGAATAAATAGTCCCGCCTACATGTGGGGGTATGTTTAATATAATATTTAAATGATATAACATTTGACCCTATCTAACATCTTAAACTTTTAAATCAAGCAGTTCAACAATTCAACATATAGTAGTACAATTTTGGAACCACGTCTATTTTGCTGATTTTCTTTGGTAGACCAATCTCTTATTTGTTGAAGTTCATCTTTTATTGCCTTTCTTACAAATATTTGTTGCAATTACCAATCTAAATTGCTTCCTGTCAATGAATTTATGTGGCCTTGATAGTTCGGTTATTTGCAACATACAAGAAAACCTTTGTTTTTACATCTTAAAGATCTTGTAATGAGGTTGAATCGCAGTCTCTGTGTATATTTAAAATGCAAGGCATAAAGAAAATTTTGTCGCAAGTTTAGAAAACTAGAAAAATTGTCTGTCTTCATTCCGGAAATTTTTTTACTGGTTTCATCAATTTGTCTGCCTTGCAATTCTGTTTTGTGGCCAAATTTCCTACCTCACATTGGATTTTATAATCTCTTATCTTATACAGCGTCTTTATCTGTCACAGTTAGTTTATTCTTGCTAGTGTTATTAAAACTGCCACATATCACCCGCGATTTATAGTATTATTTCAAGTTGAAAATGACTGAATTCAAGATGCACAGTCAGCTTTACTTATTTATGTTTGGATGAGAACCCTGGTAATTTTTTCCCAACTGAGCTGCTACATGTGTTGTTGCAAATTAGGAGATAGTGTCACATATAGTTGATGAGAATTCCCTGTTGGCTCATTTGGTTCTGTCTTTTATATATTTGTACAAACAGAATGAGACAATCGTGTGCTCATTTAAACAGTATCAACATTAACCAGGATGGAATTTTTATTATAAGTTCTGGAAGGGTTAGACTATTTAAAAGAATGATCTATCAGTAAAATCTGTAGCTGTGTTCAAAGAGAGAAGGTCTTGCTTGAGCGAAAATGCTTGCAGGCCCACGATGGTTCCATCAAGCTAAGATAATTTTTTGTTACAATTCTTTATTTTTATTCCATCAAGCCAAGTGATGCCTCAAATGAAACAAGTATATTATTTCAGTTTATTGTTACACGCAATTTTGATTTTTTTATAGGAACTGAATGTAATTTCTCCGTTCTTCTCGCTTTTCCGGGCCTTTAATAAATATTCATGATCTGTTTTCCTCCTCTTATAGGTACTATTCTATGTATGGGCATGTAGAGAAACTGGCAGAAGAAATAAAGAAAGGGGCTTCATCTGTTGAAGGAGTTGAAGCTAAAATATGGCAGGTAGAAAATATCTTTGCCATCAGACCTTCATTGGATTACTTGATAAGGAAATAGAAAAAAATTAAAATAATGAGGAAAGCATCTATTATCATTGACATTTTCATTGAGAGTGAATCTTGAATTGCATACTTCAGGTCTATATATCATTTTGTTCGTGGTTTTATCATATTTGTAAATTGGAACTGTGTCCCAATTGGTATGTTGGATTTCATTAAGGTGGAATCAAAGGCCGGCAGACTGTGAACAATTTGAATTAAATAACTACCTATCTCTCTACCTGGGGAGAAAGGAGAGGATCATACGTAGAATAAACTTGTTGAATATACAAATATAAATAAATAATTTTATTCCCTCCTTGAGCTTTTAGATTATGTGTTATCAGAGCACGTAAACCTTCTGATTTCAAGTCTTGCTAAACCGTTTATGCAAATTCAGTGAGTCAGGCCTTTGAAAGAAAATAATTTCCATTTTAGTGTGAGGGATGGAAGATACAATTATAAATAAATAGATTCATGCCTCCCTAAACCACTGAAGTTTTCAGCTTAGGTGGTTCAATAAAACCTAATAGAATGACTGAAAAATGAAAATATGAATATTTGTAGGTTACCGTGAGCAGAGTATTTCTAGTATGGATTAGTTACTTTAACTTTTCTTCTAAATAATTAGGCTGAGTGAAGCTGCAAGTTTGGTCATGAGATGATAAGTAAGGAAAATCAGTGAATGAGTCTCTACTTTACGTGGTTTATCACGCCCAAATCCCACATTATTAGTGTTTGTCAGTTTAATACTGTATTTGTTCTTCATACTTCAAAGTTATGTTGATGTAGTTTGTATGATAATTCTTGGCTGCTTACCAATGATCACTTCTTATTTTATGTATCTTTCACTAGTCGGAAATCTGGTTTTCGCATTTTAAGCAATTTTCTTCTTACCCCTCTCACCCCCTTTGCTATTTTGCCACTGTGTGACAACTATTATTTTAAAACTCTTTAATTCTCATACTCATTTCCAACCACACATTTACACAATAAAATATTTTGCACGTGAATCCAAAACTTTTTCCTACTTTTTAATCACACTTTCTCCAAGATAATCACTAATCAAAAGTCCATTTTCTCAAAATAATGGCTATCAAACGGGGGCTTTATTGGGTGATGCCTATATTATATATTGGCTTGTCGAGTTCTTTCAACAAGGGTTATTTTCTTTTAGAACTTTGCTGCATATTTCATCTGTTACATGTTGCTACCGTTAGCATATATTATATAACTGTCACTATTGAAATACATTGTTCTTTTTTCTTCTTTACTCTCTTGTTAATGGTTGTGGCATTTTTTTGTCCTTTTTCCATATTGGGGACTAGTGAACTGGGACAATACATGGTGGAAATTATGCCATAAGGTTCTTTTAAATTGTGTGAACCAATACGGATGCTATTACATTGAGACTAATTTCTCCATGGGTTCAGAACTGCAACACTGTAGCACAAGAGACATGATGATAACCCTTTTTACTTCTTTCATTCAAAAGTTCTCATTGAAACTATATGAATTTCTTGACAGTGATTCCCAATTTATCCTAAAGAAAATAATTTTAATGTTCTGCTACTTGTGTCTTCCACGTTGTACAGGTCCCCGAGACATTACCAGATGAGGTTCTAACGAAAATGAGTGCACCTCCAAAGAGTGATGTACCTATCATCACACCTAGTGAACTTCCTGAGGCTGATGGCTTTGTATTTGGCTTTCCCACAAGGTTCGGAATGATGGCTGCCCAATTCAAAGCATTTCTTGATGCAACTGGAGGCCTATGGAGAACACAACAGCTTGCTGGGAAACCTGCTGGGATCTTCTACAGCACTGGATCTCAAGGCGGTGGACAAGAAACTACTGCGTAAATTCTCCATCTTTTATGTAACTGGAAAACATCCTAAATTTTTGGAAGCAAAAACCATGTAACGTGTTGCAACTCTGTTTCTTCGAATTCTTACAGGTTGACAGCTATCACTCAGCTTGTTCACCATGGAATGATATTCGTGCCCATTGGATATACATTTGGAGCTGGCATGTTTGAAATGGAGAAAGTTAAAGGCGGAAGTCCTTATGGTGCTGGAACTTTTGCTGGTGACGGTTCAAGACAGCCATCCGAGCTTGAATTAGAACAGGCTTTTCACCAAGGGAAATACATTGCCATCATCACCAAGAAACTGAAGGGAGCTGCCTGATCTCTTCCTGATTCTTACATTTTTTTCCTTCTGCAGTAGAATTATCTACATATTATTTCTGTGTGATTGAAACTATCATTCTTGCTATGTTGGCACACAATTTGTACGTTGATGATGTTCAGTACAATGGTTTCTCTTAATGATTAAAAGTTTGTTTGCCTAATAATGTTAGTTGTTGTGCTTTTGGTTCAAGATCATGGTACGATATAATGATGTTCTGAAGTCCGTCATATTGAAAGTTAGATCGGTTTCCTTGTAACAATTTGTAGTTCATTTGATCGAAATTGAATTTGGGTTTTCTTTACACAATCAGACTTTTTTGGATTGGTTTAATGATTGTTCATTTTGATGGTTTTTTAGTTTTGCTATGATTAATTTTACATCTATAACCTAATAGCAGAATCATTAACATGTATTATAAGTGAGGTTGGGTGTGATTGATTTTGAGTCCAACTCAAACTCAATCCAATATGTTCGGTTTGACAATAATTCAAATCGAAATCAATCCATTCACGGTTGAAATCTAACCCAATCCAAACCGGCCAAACTCAGTTTGGTTTGAGTTGGATTGATTGGTTTGGACTTGAGTACAATGCAAGTTGGGCAATTTTTTTATGGGCTCAATGGTTGGGACCTTTTTCGTTGAATATGGACAATTTTTTAAAAGTTTGATACTGTTTTAATTTGGACCAATTTCAGTTACGTTAAAAATGGTGATTTGAAAGGTTTTAAGTCGATTGAAGTTGGATTAATGGTATGTGGGGTTAAGTTCCATTTCAATATAACAATATAAATTAAAAATATTGTAAAACATGTTAAATAGATTATATCATGATCAAATTAAATACATATTAAATCAATTCAAGTGTTTAGTCTAAAATCACGTCAAAAAATCGAGTTGAGAAGTCGAGGCACAAACAACAATGAAAGACAGAAAAGATGAGGTAGAAGAGAAGTGAGGCAAGGGAGAATTTTGATCGTTTGGTTTTATGTTTTTTGGTTTAAAGTACTAATATTATTTTTAATATTTTTAATTTATTGGGTTGGGTTGTGTTTTAATAGATAACCCGGAATTCAACCCAACCCAACCCGACCTAAAATTTGATTTTTTAACCTGAATCTAACCCAATTGAACTAAAAAAATCAATCCAAACCGATTTGAGTTAGGTTGATCGGTTTGACTGGTTCAGATTGATTTTTGCCCAACCTTAATTATAAGGTTACTTATTGATTATCCTAGGAAATTATCAAATAGTCATTATGTGTTGGCCTAAAATTTTCTTCTTTTAGTGCATTATATTTCCTAAGTGCACTAGACAATCATTAGCAAATTAAGATAATCTACTTGAAGTCCCAGTGATAGTGTAGTATGTTGGTTGGTGTTTTGGCATTGAATTGTTAATGCTAACATGATAGAAACACCATTTCACTTTGCCGAAATATATATATAACTTTGTTTATAAAATCGTGTCGAGTAGTATTGTATCAAATATGCTCTATGTATTATTATTTGTTCGAGCTCATGTCTATTACTCTGGTTTTACGTTAATTAGTGAGTGAATTCAGAATTTATTTACTTTTTCCAATCGAAACAAATGTCACGTGATTAATGATTTTCATTTAACTAAGTAAAATTGAAAATCTAGCGTATGTATAGACAATCAAACTGGATCTATGTGAAATAATTTCATGTGATTAGGGAATACGTTAGTACATACAAAAGACACGTTAATTTCTTTTTGTCGTAATCTGTGCTTATAAGTAAAGATATATAAAAGGAAGATATAAAAATTCTATGGTACTTGATGATTCGCATATGTGTCCATCATATGATATGCTACTATCATTACATATCCCTTAATTATATATTTTTGAGTCTAGGAGGAAAATGTCGTGTTAAGATGCACAAAAATAAATTAAGTTATTGAGGTTGGCGAGTCTTCGAAAAATAGTGTTCATGGCCATCGTTCATCGTCATCTCGATATGTTGCTTGGCACAAGAGCAGTCAGTCTCGATGGTGCTATACACGTGCACGATATACCTACTTCTTAGTTTTCGTTAATCAAAGCGCTACCACGTAACATAAAACTACTATAAGAAAGCTCTGCTTATTTAAGGCTAAGAAGATGAGTTCATGCTTCTCATCACCTTCCAATAGAAGCATTTCGATGTGACCATTCGATTAAAAGCACAAAGCCATGGTTGATAGCTCAGAATAGGTAAAATAAGAAACCAAGAAAACCTCTAGAAGTAGGGGTGGGTGGGGGTGGTGACATGGGCCAAGCCCTCACTTCCACTAACATATTCCAGGCATATAAACAATTGCAAAGTGAGATTTCTAATCAAATGATCACACAACACACTCACTCCTGTTCTGGAATTCAATTATTCCTTCATTTCTTTAAATTAACTAAAGTAAAAAAATGCCAGCTCTATGCACAAAACAGATGCAGAAACAAAAGCTCCTTTATCAACTAAATTCAGCTACAGACAACAAATTCCTTCTAAACTAACACCAACACTTTCTCTCTTTTTAATACCTCTACTCATCATTCCTAAACAATCTTTAATAATAATTCTTCAATTATTACAGTACTATTATCATTATTATTATTATTATTTAATTTTCATTTCCTAATTTTGTATAGGGTTTGATAATATCTTCTTGTTGGCTTGATCTTGTGCTTCTTTATCTGAAAGTCCCTCCAAATGTAGGATTCCAAAAATCAACTGTTGTTTCGTGCGTGACGGGGAAAGTGCTAGAAATTGGTACTAAACATAGTCCTCGACTTTTAAGATCTTGCGCCTGCCCTTGATCTGGATCACTGGATTTAGAGTTCTGCATAATATATAAGAACAATTAGTTTAATTTACTGGTAGCAAAGATCAAATGAAATTGAATACCTGCTGGTGCTGTAAGGGAGCTCCACTTTTGAAATATGGGGTACTTAACACCTGATAATGTACACAAAAACACATATTTAGAACAATAAATTAAGTACTTATTATACAGATTAATTTGATTAAGTAGTTGTATGATATATACTTACATTGACTTGATCATGGAGATGCTTTATATATTCGGTAGCTTCAGAAAGCACGGATGCCGTATCAGTCTGAGAAATAAATTTATTTTTAATCAACAAGAAAAAATTATCTTAATTTAGACAGAAACTTATCTTTGGAATTAAGTAAAGAAATTTTTTCTAAGTTACCTTTCCAAAAGGCGAAACTAATTGTTGAAGTGCGGTGACTCTGTCCCCCATCTTCTCTTTCCTTACCTAATCAAGAACACAACAAGGCTACATGTTCTTATTTGTTGTTATGAATGAAAAGAAAAAGTGAAATTTAAAACAATATCTTGTTCGAAACCTTATTGTGCATACCTTAGAAGTTGGGGTTTCGTTCCGAGGTCTTTTATTTGATGTTTCGGTCAGGTTTTTCTTTGTTATCATACCAACATCTCGAGTTTCCATTGTGATCTTTCGAAAAAATAGACACAAGTTTTAACATTTAAAGAAAATAAAAGGGAAGGCATATATTCGGACACCCTATTAATTACCTTTGGTTTTTCGTCAAAGGGCGGTGTTTGAAGTTGCGGTTGTAGGGACGGGAAGAAGCTCGGTCGAACGTCATTCATAGCAGCCGCAGATGCATTCCAGAAAGGAGTGTTGTTGGTGAAGTGTAGGTGGCCTGAGGGTGGCTGTTTTGGAGCGGATGCTCTAAAAAATGGCAGATTTTTAGACCACGAAGGAAACAACTCGCCCGTGCTGGCCCCATAGCTAGTTGGATAAGGTCCCGGATAATTCATTGCCAGATTTTCATACGTGGATTGATGGGGGTGATTATCGGATAATAACAAGCCATATGCAGCAGAATCCATCTGAAAACTAGTCGTTAAGCCCTGAGATATTGTTCCTCCAGCGTCGCTAGAGCTCACTTGAGAACAGTATTCTGGCTGGTCTAAAGAAAAACCCCGGTTAATTTGCTTAAAATCATTCATAATTGAAGAATCCTCAGCACTGCCGGAATATATTTTCTGCCCGGTCCACTGGTCTTGAGAAGATGCTCCCCCAGCTTCTTGTCGAAAATTCGTATCTTCATGAAGCATAGCCTTTTCATTTCTGCTGTCCAAATTAACCCAAAAAAATAATCTAAGTACCAATTCTATATTTTCATGCAAGAGAAAAGGCACCAAGAAAAATTCATTATGCTTACAGTAAAGAGTTATTCCAGTCCATTCCTTGGGAAGAAAGACCTAATCCCATCATTTGTAGATTGGGATCCCGCTCTTGCAACTTGTTGGAAAATGGAAAAACTGATGAAGAATCCATGGAAGACCTTGGCTTGATCTCGGACATTTCTGTCGGCCATTCAAAGGTTGATTTCTTCTTGTTATTTAACGTTGTAGAAGTCGAAGATTGTGTTGATGAAGTAGTGTCAAATCTGTTTCTAGATGTATCCCACCAGTTACCAGTACTGCCTAATTGAAATTCATCCGCCATGGCTGCTGCTGCTAAAAAGCTCAACTCCTTTCCTCTTTCAATCACTTGATTATTTTCTATCTTTTTGAGTCAGATGCTTATACTTCAAGCCTCTTTCACTTTTTTAACTTTCTCTCTAGCTTTGATGTTCTTGGCTTGAATTTATAAAAAGGACATTAAACAGATTCGCAGCATCTGGTATTTATACAAATGAATAAACGGCTCAAATTTGGTTGACTTGCTAAGACTGATTATTAGACAAATTAAGCCCATGTTTGGTGCGCATTAAAATTTTAATTTTAATTTTTCTACTAATTTTTAACCACACATTTTTTAATAAAATAATATTTATCATCACTTCAATAACTTTTTGTTCTTTTTCAACCACACATTCTCTATCAACCTACTATTTCAAAAGACATTATTTCAAAATAATGTGGCTCAAACACACCCTTAAAGAAATGTACATTTTATTTTGGCAATTTTTGGATAGCCGATATTAGAACTAGAGGAAATGGTTCAATTATTATCGTTATCTATATATAAAAGTTGTGCTTATTAATCTGTTTAAATTTTTAGATGATGTGATTAATATATTATCCTTGAAGCTAAATGTTAAGGGGATATATATCACACATCGATAAATGATGTTGATACAGACAAATTAATAAAGATAAGTTAATTGGGACACATTATTTTTCAACGCTTAAAACTTCAAATTAATAATTAATAATATTTAAAATCATTAA